>APFE030297457.1:42624-85258 GCA_000404065.3 Pinus taeda
AGTTTGAAGCTTTGCTCTTTTTACCTGTTCATCTCCTTCATAGCTTAGAATGATTTTGTCCCACATTTCCTTAGCTGATTTGAAATGCATGACCTTCATAAATTCTGATTGTGTCAAACTTCCCAATAAGACAGTAACAACTTTGGCATTGAGCTCATATTGCTTTTTCTCAACTGCATTTGTAGGAATTGTTGATGGGAAATTGTATCCACCTTCTACGATTCCCCAAAATTCTGCTCCAAGTGATTGTAGATATGCAGTGGTTCTTATATTCCAGTGGGTAAAGTTGCTCTCGTCAAAGGTTGGTGGCCTGATGTGTGCCTCTCTTTCTGGACTAGCCATTCTGATGGATCTTTTCCTTCAAGTGATCAAGCTTCTTGAAAAGGACCTGCTCTGATACCAATTGTTGGAAATAATATTGAGAGGTAGGGGGTGAATCATTATTATCAAATCAGATACTTTTCATTTTTCATACTCAGATTTATATACGCGACTTCAGTTCAGTATATCCGCGTATATACGCGACTGTGTTAAATGCAACCAGCGTACAAGCAGTAATCTTATGATTCACTTAGCTTATCTTCAGTAAATGCATCAGAACATTATTAACCACATTAATAGTAAACAGGTGTAGTAAAATAGTACAGATCATCACACATAAGAAGCACACATGAACACCATGATATAAGGTGGAAACCCAATGTGGGTGAAAACCACCTGCTGCAATTTGTTTCTATCTTCCTTGATTAAGAAACTTCTTTTACAATGTACTAGTGTAGTCCTTTACCAGTATGCAGGCTACAACCTGCAGAGGGATACAACCCTCTCTTGTTTTCTAGCTACTCCTGGAAGGGAGCTACAACCCCCTTAGCTCTTGCACTAGCCAAGATACTAGTACGTAGGTGCTGGCCTACAGAAGGCTACAACCTTCTCTACTTCAGGGACCACGTTTCATCAATTTTCAGACTGGATCCATAAGTACAAAACAATCACTGCTGCAATACAATAATCAACTTATACTTGTATCATAAATTACTAAATCACCCAATACTGAATCACTGAAACCCTGTCATCAAAACACAGAGCGCAAACCAGAGCCCAGAACACTGCAACTACCACTAGAATCAACAGCAACCTGAAACACCAAACCTTATCATGCATACACTACTTGAATATACCAAAACCACGTGTATACGCGCTTTCACCAGAGACAACCCGCGTACAGATCTAAAGATAATTACTTATACCTTCGTTGTCATATCCAACCCAAGCCAAGCAGCACAAACCGATAACCGGCAATACTAGATCTTCTGACTTCATCAGACAAACATTCCTTGTTCATCTCTTTTGCCTAATGATCTTCTCCTTATATAGGTTAGGCTTCTCTCAATACCATGGTCCAAAACCATGTAGAAACAATACCATGGACCCAATACCTGCAGTCATCATTTCGAACCAAATACCATGGATCAATACCAAAATACCATGGACCAAATACCACGGACCAAAACCATGTACGTGCTTTTCCTTCTGTGAACCTGCGTGTATACGTATACACACCTTTTGCTCTGCTAACCCGCGTATATACGCACTTTCATCACGATCAACCTGCGTATACCTCTCTCTTGACCTGCTGCATTCTGATCTATCATCTGATTAAGTTTCCATCACCTGTATCAAACCTCTGAGTGAGTTGCCATCAAGGACAACACCTGTATCATAATACCAGCAGTAATATTACAAAAGATGTAGGAAATAAATCGATAGTTGCATATATTAATATCAAAGAAAGACTACAACCATTCGTCTTCACGTCGTAGTATTCCTCTGACAAGACCAGGTTCCCACACACTTCTGCTAACATTCCATGATGGCTTCAAACAACAATAGCTTGAAGGCTCTTCCCTTTAGACTTCACTCCAAACCAAACACACTTATCCCTAACACAACTAGGTGGCTACGACTAGTAATAGCTTGCTTGCCTAATCAAAATAGTATACTCACACTCAGCCAAAACTCTAACTCTAACTATAACACTCACACTGGTTTGTGCTTGAGAAGAAGGGTTGTTTATATAGGAAATATGGATGGGAGATGGATCCTCTTCTCATGGGAGAAGGACTTATCCCTTGAGGTAGTTCCATCATTATAGGGGAAAGGAGCCCAAACTGTCATCCTCAACCCCATCTGGCCAAACCATTTACCAAACTTTTGTTACAGAGCTTCTAGAGCTGGAAGCTTTAGCTCTAATTTAAAAAACTTTCCATAACAGGACCGGTGCGACTAAAACATAGCTTAGTCGCTCTGGTCGGTGAGAGGACTAGTGCTAATCTTTGCACATCGACAAGGGGGAGACAAAGGCCATTAGCATCAGCCTTGTAAACTTGGCAAAACATAAATTTCATGGGAAATGGTGCAAAAGGGAAATGATCTGCTCATGAAGAGGGAAATAATAAGAGTTTCTCCATGAAGGCAAAGCATGGGGGGTTCACTGTAGAGGTCCTCCAGGAACAAGGAATGGGGAGTACAAGGACAGTGACAAAATGTTGTGTAACACCTACGACTTCATCATCTTCGACAAGTGAAGTGGGGCTCCCTTGTACCTCATTGTCCATTCTTGCACATGGGAAATAGTAGCATGTATGTCCTTAAGAGTTCAAACAATCTTTATGCTCTACTTTTGAAAACCATATAGATGAACAACTGCCTTATGCATGGTGATAAATCCATCATAGAGTTTCCGCATGGAAGCCTCAAGGGTTAATACTTCAGCAATTATCACATTCCTCATCTCTGCCATTATGGATCTTGCGGATTGTTCTGCCTGGATGTTTGCAATTTCTTTGTCATATGTTCATTCTCTGCTAACAAGAACTTGACATTTGAGCTCATGGATGATGCAGAAGCCATAGTGGCATTGACCACGACAAATGGATGCTTTCTGATATCACACTATCACCCTTTCCTTCATAAATGCATGTGACGCGTGATCATATGGGAAATGCTTTCTCTGCGCGTGTACAATCTACTGCTGCAACTCGTCAAAGGATATATTCTACACATCCATCACCGTATCATGATCAAGGAGAACCGCCTCTTCTTGCTCGCTCTGTGGA
This sequence comes from Pinus taeda, assembly GCA_000404065.3. NCBI lineage: Eukaryota > Viridiplantae > Streptophyta > Pinopsida > Pinales > Pinaceae > Pinus > Pinus taeda. The sequence continues at coordinate 45,741 of APFE030297457.1, forward strand.
GGTGGTGGAGACTGTAGGGTGACCTCAGGTGCTCTCATCATGAGGTCAGTATCTTGGTGCTGTGGCTCTCGTGCCAACTCCATGTCCATTACTTCAACCATCTACTCAATCTACTGAGTAAGTTCCTGATCCTGCATCTACTCACCCTCTTCTTCATCTGCTAGTTGTTATGACTCCTCAACATGTATGGGCGCAATTTTCTTTGTCATTGCGCCTTTCCCTTCTTCCTGTTCATGTTTATGCTTCTCTTCCCTTTCTCTCCTTCTTATCTCATGCTGTTCTTTCAACTTCTGCTTTGTTTCCTGCAAATTCCTTTATGCTTCCTCCAACCTTTACCTTTCTCTCTTCCTATGCTCTACTCTCCTTACGTGTTTTTTTCTCTTTTCCTCCACTTGAAAAGTTTCTTTCTCAATGAGAGGATATTATTTGAACTTGTAGTTTTTCTCAGCCTCTGTGTTCTCGATAATATTCCTCTTACCCTTATCCTGTGTTGATTTGTTGCTTGTTGTTATCATTGTTCTTGCGTCCTGTGGTGCTGCTGCCTGCAGAGAAACTTTCCATGTTGTGCCTATACTAATTGGTTCATTGAGCTTGGATGAGTTGTAATAGTACCTCTAAGGGTCCTCCTCTTCCCAATGAAATGTCTCGTAGATCCATGGAAAGTACACCTTCGCACAATGGTTCTTGAAAATCTCATGGGGATCATACAGATTGTAATCTCTGGTGCCAAACTCAAACTTTTCTAACTCCTTAGCTTCGACATCCACATCCTTCAAGCTCTTAATCTCATACAATCCAACCTGAAAAGGAAGAGTGGGACATGGTTCCTTCTTCCTCCTATGCAACAGTGCTAATAACCATGTGGAGATGTGATATGAGACCTCTTGCATGACCAACTTGTCCATGGAAAACCTTGCTAGAAAATGTGAACGATTCTCTCCGCCAAACATTTTGTTGAAGGTGCCATCTGGTGAGGCATTCTAATCTGCAATGTTAAGTATTTCGTCCATCGCTTCTTGTGACATGCAAGGTGGATCTTGCTCAAATATCAACTTTTATACTAGGATAATGAAATGCTTAGTCAGCCTTTCCATAACTCCTTCGTAGCTGCAATCTAAAAGCAAATTGCAATAAATGTTGACGACAGTCTCTGATGGTGTCCATGTCCAACCCATGCTAGGAAACTGATGTTAGGCACAGATTGCATTAAGTAGATACACAAACATGTAGAATATTGCTTGCTCATCCTTGGGTGAATTCGTTCATTAATCACATGGAATTTAAACTGATCAACCAACAAATCCTACTATTTGAATGGCCTTCCATCATTCGCAAACTCGTCCAACAAAACCACCCAATTCTATGGAAAAGGTTGTTGTGCTTTCTTGATGGTACAATTGGCATGCAAATATGATCAAGTGTTGGTATGCCTTTTTGAGTGACATAGTCTTGTAAACATGAGTGGGTGTCAATTTGAACTTCGAAGAGTCTTTCACCCAACACTTTATGATGTCTCTGATGTTCACATTGCTACGGGTGGCATAGAAAAGTGTATCCTTGCAGTTCACCGACTGAGGTAAGTGATACATTTGATGATAGTTCTGTGTCTTGAAGGTAGCAAGTTGTGTTCCACTGGCACTGCTAAATGTCATAGTTTTGGCATCTGTGTGTACGAGACAATCTGGTGGATGATGTCCACACATGGGAAGATGGGGTACTTGCATGCAAACTTATGTAAGCTTGACCAATGGATATTGACATAAACCTGCAAATCTTCTAGATCTTCCTTGAAGTTCCCTGCAAATATATCCTTGATTTCATGCCATGTTATCTTCATGCCCTTATCAATGATCAAATGAGTTTTTACATAGAATGGAAAATTCACTGAAACCTACTCAACTACTTCTCTAGTGCTACTTTTGACAATATCCTTTGATGCAAATTTCTTGGAAGCCATGTTACCTATACTGCGTGAGAGATGGTTAACAATTATTGTACTTGGAAACAGAGAGGACACTCATGACCTACAACTGTTAGCTTGAAACCAAAGTCACTTCAAGAATAGACTAAGAAAAAAATTGGGCAACTGCTAGGAAGAATTACGCAATTCTAGCTCTTAGAGGTGACTGACTACTAGCTGGTTCTACACATTGCATAGTTCCAACTGCCGGTGGGGAGGTGATGCACTGTAGAACTGCGCAGTGTGCAGTTAAATATGACTTGGGTGGGTTGGGACTACACATTGCTCAATCCTAGTGGTCATGGCTCATGATTTTCTCCTAGAACTATGCAATGCACAATTAGAGCCAAGCAACCTCTGTGTAATTTCTAGAGTCAAGGCAAAGCGTTGAGATCTAGAAATGGATAGTGCATGCTGGGGAGGAGCAAGATCCGGGCCAAGGAAGCCCAAATCTGCCCAATGGAAACATGAAAGTGAGTATATCTGAAGGTGGAAGTGATGGTTGGTGCATATATGAGTGAATGATGATGCATGCAAACAAAACAAGTGCAAGAACCAATCAAACTAAAGAATAATGAAGCTCATGGAGGGAGTCCCTGAAAAAACAATAGTTAGTGAAAATACTGGGTGATGCATGCAACACTTGGGAAAGGCAATGAAAAAAAATAAAACAACACTTCTACAAGCTAAAAGAAATCAAAATGTGAGTGTTGTTCAATAAAATAGGTAAAACAACACCCTAACAAGCAAAGGAAACAAAAGCGAAAAGACTAGAAAAGTAAGACTTACTCGGAAAAGTTGTGACGACTGTGCTGAAGGTTCCTAGATCTCCTTGGGAATGCTAGAGCTCCAAGATAGAATTTGAAAATGTGCTCTAGTAGCATCCATCAAATAGATTGTGCCAATTTAGGTTTTATGACGCGAAGGCCAAAAATCTAGGGAAAAGTGACACTTGGCAGAAATTTCCAAAATAACTCAAGTGCCACCTTCGAATTGCTAAAAATAGATCCCTATTCTCGAGGGATGTTTTTTCACTTTTTTCTTTTTTTAGGGAAGGTTGCCATGCATGCTTGGAGATATTGTGGAGTTTCGGGTAGTACTAGCAAAATCACTAGCTCATGCATCGGGAAATTTCTGAGCTGAGTGGCTCTGACTGCCTCTCATTTTAAATCCGAGAGTGTTAAGGGAAGAGATTCATTTTAAATCAGGTTTGTGGAGAAAATATTTTGTGGAAGTTATTTATTTTATGTCGGGGAAGACATAGTAACATTTTTTATTAAATTTTAATAACAATAATATTTAATATGTATGTCATGTAAGTCATACAGAAAGTGAGGTAATGGTGGGCATGTAGCATCAAGCTCAACTACTTTAATCCAAAGTTCTGCATGGAAACATTTGTGTCACTTGCGCCACAAAATATTTGTTGTAGAGTTTGGAGTTAGAACCTACCTTTTCATGGCACAAGCTACACATACCTTTCAAATTACTTTTTTCATCTTTTTTCCATTATTTGTGTGGCGTTTGGGACAACAAGCTTCACATAATTCTGTCCATACATCTATGTGAGTGTAACTCTACACATTTTCTTTGCCTCAACCAATATCAAAAGAATTTTTGAGCTTATCTCAAGGCATAAATACATGCTTTAGGCATGGAAATTAGGAAAGTTTATAAATCAAAAGATCACCTTGGAATTAACCTCTGCCATTTCAAATCTTTCAGGATTCTATTGAGAGTTTTTTAGAGATGAATATTAAATGGGCATATTTTTTTCCCATTTTCTTAATATAAGGTGCATCTCTTATTACATTTATAATCAAGAGATCTACATCAAATAGTAGATCAAAGGGCCAAGGACTCTACACAAATGCTTCCTTGTCCAATATATGAATAAATGGTTAACATGTCAACTTGGATCCAATGTCCTAGGAATTAATAACTGTTCTAAAAACCGACTACTCTTCTTTGAATCTAGAAATCTATTTAAGATTTCAAAATGGGTTTTCTTCCAAACTAATCTTGGATGGGTTCTTATTAAATGATTCTCTATATCTCCTCCACTAGAATGAATGGCTTGCATGTTGAAAAGTATAGCATAGTTCCCTTTGGTGAATCTTGATCATCCCATTTTCACCAAGAGCTCCTCCTCTTCCCCAAATTGGACCCAAAATAACAATGAGTACTCAATTATGATCCAATTTGAGAAATCCTGAGCAACACTACAACTTAAGAGGGAATCCTCCATCATCTTTTGCTTTCAAGTCTTAACAAGTCACACAAATTCTTGACCATCCTACATTGTGCAAATTACCTTTATCTTTTAAACTTTGATTGAATGTCTTCCATCCAGAAAATTGGAATTTAAAGGAAGCTATGGTTATCTATTTAGACTTTCTTCATTGTTGTTTGAAACTTTAAAAATGTTAAAACTGGACAAATGCAGTGTTACCTAGTGAAAAAATATGTGTGAAATGGTTGCCTAACAACAACTTGAAGAAGGAAGAGTGGGATTTATTTATCTTTTAAATTGTCAAGAAGGAGGAGAATAGTTGTGTAGATGATAATGACAACTGAAGAGATAATTGAATTCATGCAGTGAAACTCATGAATTCGATACTGGCAGTGCATGTTGTTTGATGAGTTATTTATTACAAGATTTATTTATGAAATTATTCAAAAGTGGAAGGAATATAATGATTTTTAAGGAATGTCCAAAGTTTATTCTATGATTTTTTTTCCCATGGAGTTTTTTTTTTAGGGGAACTAAAAATACAATCTTCAAGTGCACACCACACAGTCAAAATATAGAGTTTCATCACTATCTGTCTACATGATTTTAGTTGACTTATTCATATGCCCCTGAAAAAAATATGACTCTTCTGCTAAAGGGAGATCATTTCCAGTTTCCATGACTTAACTCTAGTTCACTATTTAAGCTTGAATAAAGCATATAAATGGTCTAATAACAACAACTCTAGCGCATAATGAAAATTCCATAAAAGTAACATATCACGTATAAGTTCAACAAGAAGAAAACAATTAGAAAGGACTTTAGACCAACTACTTCGAGGTCACTAAATGACCACCAAGGTATTCCTTTTCTTGAACTTAGTGTTCTTGCAATTGAAGTCCTTCCTTTGAGAGAGTATATGTTGTCCTATTAAGTTCTTTGAACACATTATAGATTATGATCATCTAGAATTTCTTAGAGAGTTCTTTTAGCTGAGAAACTAAGGGAAATAAGGAAGTATTTTGAATCTGAACCTATGCATTCATCTAATTAATCACTAGTGTTGGGTCCACAAATACCTGTAGATGACCAATATACTTGTCAAAGCTATTACAAGTGGAAAAAATAATGGCCTTTTAAAATAAAGAATGAACCCTAGAGGTCTAAAGTTGTAACCCTAGAATCAACTTCCCAGGGGTGCAACTTTTGCATACAATATTTCTTTCGGGCACACAATAGTCCATTTGAAAGAACTATATGAGGATTACAACTTTTGGTTTGGCCCAAGGAATGCCATGAAAACCTTTGGACCCCTATATATCCAAAAAATCATCATTTAGGGCCTCAAAATTACCCTCTAAGTTTGAGACCCAAAAAACCACAGAAAAAATGATAAGAAGATAAATAATCATTGAGTTAGTGGAAGAGGTGTGTGGTCACCAATATCCACCTGAATTAGAGTTCCACATAATTTAGGGTGGGAGATAAGGTATGGATGCATTTGTATAATGAACACCTCTTAAGATCCCATTGGAAGCCCCCCCAGCCCTGCCCCCCGCCCCCCACCCCTGAATCTCCATTATGATGTAGCCCTTACCAACCAACAAAGATTGTGGGTGAAGATGCTTCGAAATAAAATATTTATTTTTCTTTGGTTTGAACCTTATATTTAATGTGGAGCTACTTCAACCATGTTTTCCACCTCTCATAGGCATCTCATGTTCCTACTTTCCTGCACTAGGAGTCATATTCAACAAAATTTTACTCACTTGACAGAGGAACTTGAAACAACATGGACAACTTATTCCTGGGGGGGTGGAATTTATTCAAAATAATACTAGTGACCATCCACTTGTGCCATTTATTCAACATTATTCCGCATCTTGGTAGTTCTAGTATAGTGTTTTAGCTCTCAAAATTTCACTGCCTTTTTGGGCATTTCCCTCTCATTTTTGGCATTTGTCATAGGATAAAGGCACATAGTATGGATTGTATGGTCCAAGAAATGTCCTAAATGGAGTTTTCATGCAAAATTCGTAGCCTAAGCAAGTTGATATATCAATAGCCTCTTTCGGGGCATACATTCTTTTTGGCACATCATTTCCTAGGGTTAGGGTTTTTGCATCTTAGAGCATCATAATTTATGTTCAAAGGTAGTTTTGGCCTCTTGTAATTTTTTCCTATGATTAAGAGTAGTTGACACATATATATTCATATATAATCTACAGCCATTCCAATTAGTTTGTATCACTTTGCAATTTATAGTTTTTTTCTATTTCATTCACTAATAAAATTTGTATTTTGTTGTATTATTGTACTCTTTGCAATATCTTTTCTATTTTTCGATTTATGTTTTCACATAATAAAATCCCCTTCGAAACCTCAGGTATATATATGAATTTGTTTTAGTAGAAGCTTCTACCTTTGGATGGTCATGGGTCCCAATATTTGAATATTGGAGCAAATTGCCAACTTTTTTATATCTTTATAATGGTTAAGAACATGTGCTTCCTCATAAGAGGTCAGGTAGAGTATGTACACCTTGTAGACTTTATGCACACATGTTGAGATCTCATACACCAATTTGAAAGTCCATTGATTGTCTTGCTTAGCCATAAAATAAAAAATATATTATTACTACTATATTACATATATTAGCTCCACTTAACCTAGATTAACCTCAATCACTATTTTCCCAGTGAAAAAAATATGCTTTAAAAATATTCATCATTTTTTTTATGTATACCTATTTTATGTAATAAAATTTTACAAATATTGTTTACCTTTTTTTTGTTTTGTTAATATATCAAAACATATGTAAAAATCGAGAGGCACGATGGATTTATGTTAGACATTTGAACTTTTGGTGGGCATGTTAAGCATTTAAAATTTGGTGTCTTATCAATAAGAGGGAAAGCCTAGGGAGACTTGACTTGCACAAAAAAAGAAACGTAGCTTGTGGTTCCTGGAGATTTGAGGGTTGAGCAATTTTGATCATTAAACATTTTGGCTAAGACAAAGCTTTGAGGAAGGTTCCTATCAGGCTTTCTATAACTAGTCCATTCAAAATAGCAAGGCTTCATAAGAGTGGTTCTAAGGTTTATTTTAAATCTATCCCAAGCAAACTTAAGTGGCATAGACCTTCCCAGCTCAAAGATCACACTGCCCAAACCAAAGTAGTTGGATCAATAAGGACCTTGGCAACTCTCTACAATACAATGGGGAGCTTCTTATTTTATTCTATCCATTTCTTCATATCTTGATTTGGAGGCTTTACTCAGTGCCAAATTGAGCTTGGTATCTGACACTAGAGCATACTTGGCCTAGTCTAGGAGATCCCGGGACACCCTTCTTTTCGTGCCGTGATAGTTTCCAAGGCCTTTTAAATGGGGTAGAATTGAGGGATTCTAGGTCACCTTAAGTGTGACTTTAGGCATTTTGCTACACTTCCTTGTATTCGAGAGGTTAATTAACATAGAATTTCTTCAATGGCTACTACGTTCAAAACCGTCGATACTACTACAAGTCCTCACAATCCTAAAAAATCTTTCGTAATTATCTTCGTAACTATTTGGTGGTGACATCCTAGGATAATCAGGTTTGTTCTCAACTATCCCCATTTACTGAAATCTGGACTCGTTTATATGATATTTTGGGGATAATGATATTATTGTAATAATTTTGGACTTGTGTTTTGTTTTGATCTTCTATTATATTTTGGAATGTAGGTTACCAAATTGTATGCTAGAAATTCCTTCAAATTGGGGCTATCATGCCAAAAGCAGCAATGTCACATGACCAACCGGTGAGGTGCTTCAGATTGTGGTTGGAATTCTAGTACCTGTTCTTTTTTCTTGTGAAGTTTATTGAGGAATTTTAATATGCTTGCAGGAACCAAGGTTGTAGCTTACTTATGACAAGAACCATTAATGAAGTTTCAGAGTGTGCTTTCTAAGTTTTTATATTATGTAATGCATCATATGCAGGTTCTTTGGTCGACATGGAAGGATGATTGCACTATTGTTTTTGAACATCATCCTTTCATCATGGGGGACACATAATGAAAGATAAGTAATAATCAGTCTTTCTAGTTGGGAAGAGTTTATCAAATGTTTAGCTTAGGGAATTTCTGAGGAGTCATAACTCATATATAATGATGTTAAACATGACCTCAGTATCAACATTTACAATAATGTGACTAAATCAGGCCTCCATAGGATCGCTACCAGATCTCATATTATTCCTTGTGCTGAGGTAATCTCCTGGCTCATAGGCCAGGTGGACTTGTCCAATGTACGGATCCTAAACCAACACCATCACCCATTTGAAGGCTACCATACCTTGAACATATTGTCAAGAAAGTTCCTCCTGGAGCTTGAGGTATGTCTATTTGAGAAGTGGGTGAAAAGGGCTATGGATGAGGTACCTCCTAGCATGCTACAAAAAAATGGTTGTTTTATGAAAAAATCTTTAAGACCAGGATAGCAAAGGTGTATCCAATAGCTAGATTGAAGCATCATTTCAGAAGTGCCAAGTTGTTGTTGGTTAGGCTGTATGGAGAAAAGGATGGCTCCATATTTCATGAATCATGGGTGCCTATGGTGAATGAAATTTGTACTCATGGGTTAGAATTCAATTGGAGTGCAATCATGTCCTCTTAATTATATAAAGTTATCATGGCAGTGAAGAGTGCCAAGCCTACTAGTTTATTTATGTCAAGCTACCTATTGGGCTCCATTTTTTAAGAAAATCAATTTCCAAAACTAGGATAGAAATGCTCCAAGTCTTTTCCTCCAATACATGTTTAATGCAAGCTCTTGTGGGATTAATCATTACAAGCATAAATCAGAGATGAAAAGAATATGCAACCATTTTATTGCTCCAATGTACTCTTTTTCATTTTAGAAAGAGTTTCCATGCCTCTTGGAACAAGCACAGGAAGTCATAGGAGGCACTGGCTGCACAAGAAAGAACATGAGATCTCGCAAAAATCTTATGGAGGCCTGATTTAGTCACATTCTTGTAAATGTTGATACTGAGGTCATGTCTAGGATTATTATAGATGAGTTATGACTCCTCAGAAATCCCCTAAGTTGAACATTTGATAAAATCTTGCTCACTAGAAAGACTACTTATTTCTTATCTTTCATTTTGTGTCCCCCATGATGAAAGGATGGTGTTCAGGAATCACCACCTCTGAATACTTATTTGTACAAAGTTTATTTGCATCTGTCTTCATCCTTTTGACTTTATTATCAATGCTTATCAGTGTCATGAGCATCTTGATAACATCTCGATTTTATCTCGAAATCACGATATTTTGGCCTAGCCGATGTTTGCTGATATTTAAAGATATTTTTATGGTATCTTAATTTTGCCAATGTTTGTCGATTTTTACAATTTTTTGGTTTTATGGGCCCTTGTCAATTTTATCCCAATTTTGATGTTCGCAACATTGATGGTTACACTAACTCAATACAAGAAGCTTAATGTTGTATAGGTTGTTCTACTCTATTCCTAGTACAAATACAGTAAATACATAATTATACACAATATGCTTGTTCTTGATTATTGAACACACTTAGTTGATAGAACAAACCAGTATTTGACATCAAATTCGATCTACGAGTTGTGTTACATTACTCTTTGTAACAAGAAATTGAATTGATTACCAAATAAACGTCATGTTTGATTTCACTATGTATTGGTCTCACTTACCACCTAATGATAACCTGTTGTGTAAATGATGTTAGTTATAACTCCATTGCTTACACTATTCACATAATAGAAGTAACCGACTTCAATTACTCTTGTTTCCATTTTTAGAGTAGACTCAACATAAGTAGAACTGTGATTGAACTAGAGTTACGCTGTTACGAATACTAATGGTAACTATGCTCAAACAGATTGACTTGTATTACATAGATCACAAAACATGATCAGTACTATTACCTTGTTCTAGTTATATTGGTGAGTATTATTCTATAAGCCATGTATTAGGAAAATCATTATTATGTTCCCTTAGTGTAATTAGGTTACATGTACTTGTTACACTGGATACTGAATATTTAGGCATATAACATAACAAAAACACCAACACTCTATATGTTTATTCAATGGAAATACGACTACGCGTTGGTTGGATTTATAAAACGACTAAATAAACTGAAGCTACCACAGTGATCTATGCCTTTCATAGTACTTCTATTGGAAAAAACCCAACTTTTATGTGCTTTCGCAGAGAGGGAATGACAGAGTAACTAGAATATCTGGAGTAGCTCTACAATCCTTTGGTCCTTGATCTTTATCTCCTCCATTATCTACTTAACCTACTACATCAAACACTGGATATAAGGTTGATCCTGTTAGAGACACAATCAACATTCACTATGCACATGTATTCTCACAAGGTGATGCTCGTACTTCTTGATCTATTAATGCTCTCACTTTGGAAACAAGCCAATTTAATGGTTGTGTATGTTTGCTTTTTATAGGACCCTAATTCTTTTTAGTTTGTTATTAATTAGGTATCTTGTATGCGCCTCCTTTGTTTAAGATGATTCGTCTTCAAAACAAAGTAGAGTGGAGTGATTGTGTATGAAAAGCCTCCTTTTTCCACAACATATTTGAGAGTTTTTTTTATGTGATCACTAATTAGGCATGCAATGACTTCTTTGACTGTACCAATTTAAGCTTGTGCAACTTATCCTAAAATCTAGAAATTACCAGGTCCTTTATCACTTTTCAATGGTGGTATGCATGTCAATATGTTAAAATTGAAAAATAGGGCCAAACTCCACATGGGTCATCTTATTTATTATAGTTGATATATTTCTTGGATTCCTCTCTCCGAGAGGTGTAGGATTGATCTAAATATCATTCGATTATGACCTGTACAAATGAATATGTATGGACAAATTTTCAAGTTTGGCCAGTAAGAAAAACATGCATTCAAACCCCCAAATCATCCTTCACATTGCATATAAAAGGAGACCTTAATTCATTTTAGTCATCATCTCATCATAGATCTCTCTCTCTCTCCTCTTGTGATTGGGTATACATGTATCTGGGCAGCTTTCTCTCACACGTGTGAAGGAAGAAGGATGAATTTATGTTTGACTGCATTGACCAAGCTTCAAGGAGGTTGTTTGGCTACGTTGACCTCAAGCGTTGACCTTTTTTGACTTTAATTTGGGTGAGGTATCTTTGTCCTAGCGGACTATATATATAGGCACTAAAATTGAGGAAATTTGACCTCTCCTTTGACCAGCGTTGACTGTCCTAGGACTGGCCACAAAGTTTACTTTTGTTGACCAATTTTGACTAGACTTTTTCAAATTGTTTTGGGCTGATTATACTTGCTGTTGGAGGCTAAAGTTGACTGGGTTTAATGGAGTTGAATCAAGGAATAATTCTGCCATGTTTGACCGATGTTGAATCTTCTGGTTAGGGCTTTTTGTTACTGTCATAAATTATCAGATTTGTAAATTGTACTATCTCTCTCTCTACTGAACTATTGAAGAATATAAGAAGAATTGATCAAGGATTTCCCAACATTGGGGTTTGTCCATAGCTGGTGTCACATCTTGTGTCCTCTTTTCTTGGATTGTCTTCTACTGTTTATGTTTACGATCTATCTGCATTTTACTATCATGTTGATGTGACTATTAAAATAGATATTCATATTGGGATAGTAAATAAAATGAAGTAAAATTGCTCTTAAACATAGAACATACCATTGTTACCTAAAATTAACACAATATGACATGACAATGATGAGCGCTACTCCTAGCTTAAGTTTTGATTGAATAATTTATTTTCAATATAGGTATTATATGGCTTGATAGTGGTGAGTTCTACTCCTATTTATTCTTCATATTGTTATCCATCCTTTTATTTTCTACCAAGGAAAATATTTAATCTCATGGCAAACCCAAAGGATGCTTCCTCACATTAATGGGTGGCACCCCTAGTAAACTCATTAGTGTAGATTCTAGACTAGTATGCCTCACCTAGGGGGATTTGAATTAGGCACCTGTCAGCATGGAACTAACCAAATCAAAAACTAAATTGGCGATGAATATTGAACTAGCCTCTTGGGCTTAAAAATTATCCATCTTCCATATAGGTGACATATGTTTTGATAATGTTGAGTGTTTCTCTTGCTTTAACTACAATAGTATGGTTCAATTATCGAATATGAGATACTATTAAGTTTCGGTTAACATGTTCTTTTCTTAGGACAATTACTTCAACATTCCATAATAGCCCATTTTTAAAATCATTTCATCACCTTCAGCAATCACATAAATCATTATTATAGTAACTGAATAAAGAACATGAATGAAAGATCTAGAAGACAAGCCAAGATGTGTGAACATAAGAATATGGCTCAAGCTAGGAAAAACCCCAAGATGGGGAAAACCCGTTGATCAATTCATATTATTATCAAATATAAAATGTTCAGCAGAGAGAGAGAGAGAGAGAGTACAATTAAAGTCAAACATGACTTGACAATATGATGAAGAATACCATAGTCGAAATGACCAATAGGCAGCCCAGACTAGTCTTTCATTTAGCTTTCAGATAACAGTAGACATACTTTTCCCTAGCCAGAGGTCAATGATAGATAAAGAAACTACAAATCAGTCTCCTAAATTAGCTCAATTATGGATCAAATGAAGTAGCCTTCCTTGTTCATGATAATGAACACAAGGCAGTTCAATTTTGAGAATATTGCAGGTCTAGTTAGGGCATACAATAGTCCTAACATAATGCAGCAAAAACATGTGATTAACCTCAAAAGAGCTCGCACATCTTTGTTGAGATTGCATCTTATGGTAGGCTGATATTTAGACATTACAATCTCCACTAGACATTGATCCAAACCCTGTAATCTCCATTGAAGGTCTTTGGCCTGCAAGTGAAGACAAACACTGCTCAGGACTACCCTCAAGTGCCTATCAATTATACCCATTTTTACTCCACCATCCTTGATAGACATTCTATGAAAATCGGCTCATCAAACAAGATAATAAAGGCCTGTGACCTAGCTAAAGTAGCCTTCCAAGTGAAACTACTCATCTAAGGTAAAGAGGTCCCACACAAACCAGTCCCAATACACACTCTAAACTGTCCATAATTTCCTCAAGGCCTGCGGTTGTCCATCTCAGCTACCTCATAAATATATTCAAGTATTGGATGATCTAAATGGGGTAGGAGGACTCCTTTATTTATATAAGATGGAGATGTTTCCATATGTCTAAATAACCCCAAGATGACCTTGATAATTTAAACAAGTTGGGGCGTAAATTCAAAATCATATTTCTGCTTAACGAAATCTGATGATCTTTAGGTCAAATTTGGTCCTCTCAAAAAGAGGAATCTAATGCAACAATTATTTCCGTCAAATGAGATATAAAAAGAGGAATTAGTCCCTAGTTTCCAAATTTAAAAAATATGTTGATTGGAAGGTCTTGGAAATGTGGAATATTTGTCAATTTTCTTCATATATTCCTTTTTTCAAGAACTATTTAGTGAGCTCCAACAATGTAACATTCTTTCTCTATGAAAGTATTTGATTTGTAATTTTTTTTCACTTCAAAAACATAACATTTGGCTATTTTTCCTGAAGCATCTATTTTAATCTTCCCTATCTTGTCTAACGAATTAAGTTGAGTCAAGGAAGATGGAATCAAGCAATTTTTTTATGCTTGTCAATTTTAATTCAAGATGAGAATGTCTTGGTACTCTATGCTAAAATTCCTTTTCAATTGCAGTGATGACATTGGCATAAGAGGATTATAATCTTGTACTGTGTGTAATTTAATGGTATTTACTCTCACTCGTAACTGAACATGACAATATCTTCCACTCTCTGCCAAAATTCATTTTCAAGTGTAGGGCCTACATGCATCTACGAAGAGTACAATCTTCCATTGTGTGTTTAGTTCTTTGGTATTTACTCTAACATATTATTGTACCTATGTCGACAACTATTGCTTGGAATTAAAGTCACGTAACTCAAATTTGTTAATGATGACATTCCAAAATAGAGAGTTAATTCAACAACTCAACAAAAAACTTGGGAATGAATTGAGGAACTAGGATTAACCTTTCTAGCTAGTTAATTTAAGTAAGATATTTCATGAAGAATCCTTTCCTATGCTTATCCTTACATGAGTTGTAGGGAGGTGGCTTTAACTTTGCTATTCTCAAGTCATCCTCACATACCTATTTCCCTTATATAGATAGAGGGATAGAGGTTATATATTGCCTGAAGGTTATTGATTTTCCCACTCCTCTATTGGGAAGAAAGGAGGTAAAAGAATAGGCCTTGAAAGATGAACCTTGATCTCTACAAATGTAAGTTATTCAAAAGGGCCAAGGTATATTGAATTAAATGGGCCAAATCTTACCTTTCAAAGTAAACTTAGCTTCGCGAGTATAACAAGTATTTGCTGAGTCTTGTAGATGTTCTTGGAATTGGATTGGAGCATGTATGACAATTTAGTCTTTGTACTACATATTTGTCGATCAAATTTTAGGTAGTTTTCTGAGTCTGTGGGGATTGTTTCCTTGGCCTTCTTAATGTATCACTAGATTTTAAACTTCCTTTTCCAGAGTAATTTACATAGTTATTGCAATGAATATCTTTAAAGTTGTTCTTTATGGAAATTTTGAGTGGTGATTCTAACTCCCTTGTTTGTAGCAACTTCTTCCTCTATACCTTTTCTTTCTTCTTTTTTCTAGATAGATGTATTTTTTCTCACAATTTTTATGACTTTATGGGTCTCTCTGATTCTCTGTATTATACAATATTTCTTGTAATGATAAACCAATCTCTATTGGATGCATAGATAAAATTATTTGAAGAAGGTTGTTCTCCTTTTACGAACACCTTCCATGGTTGATAGTAATTCTAGATATAGATCATTAAATGTAATTTAAATTTTGCAAATATTTTAACTAAACTCCATGGTAAACTTACTACCTCTCACTTATAATATGACTTGTTGAGGAATCAAATGCTTCTTTTCTCTGTACTTTTCCATATAGTTAAGGTTTTCTTCTTCATATGTTGTAAAAAATAAAGGCTTCATAGTTCTACACTCTCTTCTTGATATATCCATGACTTCACATCTTTTGGAAAAATAAAACAATATTCAAGAATGCCATGTAGGGGTGAAAACAATTCATTTCTTTCTGCTCTTCCTCCTTTTAGGGTAATGCATCATTTAATTGTTTCTTACAAATCCACAAAATTGGTTCCAAATCCCATACTAAATGAGTATTCTGTGGTAGATTCTCTTACATCAATGCAACCTACCTAAGTCAAATCTGTGTGCTCTACCAATTTCAAGTAACTGCCTTGTAAGTATTGAAGTCCATAATGCAATGTAACTTTTGCATACCTTAAAATTCTCTTTCTTTCTTTTCACTGACCATCTTGGGGACTTACATGAATCATGAGATGATCCCAAGTGCATAACTTAAATTTGGCATAGTAGTAGTAACATAAATCAAACTTCCTATTGGTTACATCTGCTCTCTATGAATCTTCATGAGTTGGTAACTTGATTGATAGCTCCCGAATAATTTCCACTAACTTGCAATCAACCATATTGAATATTTTCATCATCTCTTTTGTATCCTCAGTTTGGATCATGAAGATGTTACCATCCATAGACCAAAATCATTCCTATTTACAAAAGAGTTGTTTCTAACTTTCAACCAAACCATATTGAATCTTTTCAGTATCTCTGATTCATACATAGTTTGAATCAATAACTTGTTTCCATCCATATACCATATTTTCATTTCTAAGCAATAAATTATTATGGATTGGGCTGAAATCTATCAATTCGAAGACGTTATGCAGCATCATGTTTTGTTTTTTAATCATATTTTTATGTTACCTATATAATTAATTTATATATCATCTTCCTTTGTTTTTTTTTTTTTAAATACATCCAAATTGATATCAAAGTTGTTGTGACACGTTTCTTCTTGAATTACATCCCTTCCCCCAATGATGTCCATGTTGTTTTTCTTGGATTCTCTATGAAGCTCAATTTTTCATTAACAAGCAACCATCCCTTTCTAATTTATGGGCTGCCTCCTCCATTTGTCTCTACATCAATCTCCTCAAATTTTGGCCTCAGATCTTCCTTTACAACAATAGTAGCATCATCCCCTTGAATAACATCATAAGGACTACCCTCCATCAATGCTTCTTCGTCTAGATAACAAGGCCTTCCTTTTGTATTCTACAACTCTTTCACACAACATTCTATAACTCTTTCAATGGAGAAATGAAGTGGGACTCTGTGGTATTCTTTCAAAAAAAGATTTGATTAACCATCTGCATCTTCCCATCATAACACAAGGAAACAATAATATAGTGTCTCATTTATACTCAGTGTTCCTTGTCTTTGTTACACCAACACATATCTCTGTTTGCAGTAAAACGTTATATATGGCTCTTTCAACAAAACATTTGTGCATTCACAGTTCAATATGGATGATACCATGAAATTAATGGATTTCATATTTATATTTACATGGCCAAGAACATAAAAAGACCCAGATATATGGTTGGAAGTAATTAATTTGTTGGACTTGATCAAAATAAAAAGTCTTCCTCATCACTGTCTAGAATGCATTTATAATGTATTTTTTACTGAAACACCAAGAGGTTTAAGGAATTTGCTAATGTAATCTCAAAAATGTGTGATATGGGTAAACTATCATGATACACGGGCCTTATAAAATATCCAATGTGTGGGACCATCATGCCCCTAGCTTGAAATGTTGCAGACTCTTGAGCAACTACCCTCTTCTATAATGTTCCTAATCCTTGTCTTGCTATTCCTTGACAACCTATCTTGCATTTCATCCAATATATTTGGTTCTCCTTGCTGATAAAATCCATCAGAATCACTTATTATTTTATAGTCCTTGGCTTCTTGATCTTGATTAATTTCATTTGATTGTATGAGTAATAGCGGGAGGTTAAATCTCAAGCTATCATATGCACTCCCAACTTTTGCATTAACCTCTTGCAGAGAGGATTTATAGAGATGGTATTATGTAATTTGATAAGTGAATGGAGTTGTCTAATCTATAGGCTGGGAGGAAAGGCTTGTCATCTTATTTGGAAACCCTATGTAGCTTCATCTCGTAATAGTCACAACATATCCTCAAAGTGTAAAATGAATTTCTATTTCATTTGCTTCCAAATTCATGGCACATGTTGGTCTTCTGTCAAGATATTATGAGCTATAATGATGGTTCGAGGGTCAGGGTCCTCTACCCTTATCCATATGGGAGAAATCAACTCTTTCCCCGACATCATCTTCTCTTGTTTGCTCTCATTCCCTCATTCCTTAGCCAAGAGGCCAAGGCCAAGAGTTGGACATACCCCACATTGGGGTTATGATAATAAGAGGGGAGTATGAAAATACAAGGTTGTGGAGGTAGAAATCACACAAAATTCCTTTGTCATCCATACGACAACCCCAACAATATTTGATGAAATATTTGGGAGTTTGGACATGGAATTTCCCTTACTAGTCAAAATGAGAAATATAATACCTACACAATTTCTCTTTCACGAAAAGAGAATATGTCCTTGTTGGTTGTTTGCAACTAGTTAGTTCCAAGGACAATTTTTCCATGGCTACCAAATAAATTTTCATATCTAAAATTTGATTGTCCATAACTACTATCAGTCCTCTTGGTTGCTCTAATTTCTATTTGAGTTTCCAGTTTTATTTTTCCAGGTGGTCCCTATTGTTTGTCATTGGAACCTTGAGGATCATCATATCCTCTCTAAGTTGGTCTATTTTATTTCCAAATTTTGTACTTCCTCTACTCCTTTTTATATTACATTCCTCTTCCATTTGTGGGCCTGTCTTGGCCTTTTCTATTTCCAGCATGACATTCTTCCTATAGTGCATGGTCCAACAACCTTTAGATTCTCTTTCGTTTCTACCTTCTTCATGGTACAATTTCAATTTTTCCCTCCTCTTATAGCTCTATTCATTCTACAACATATTTTTTTCTCCTCTGGGCTTGGGTTTCCTCTATATTTACTACAGTTCAGGAATATTCCTTCAATTTGGAGATAGACTTGGTCTTAGGCCTATGTTTCCTTTAAACTTGAGACTTGTAGTTGATTAGTTGTGTCCTTTTCTTGGGCTTAGGGTGTTTGTCCCATCTTCACTATTGTGGATACAATCTCCTTTTCAATTACCTTAGTTTAATCTTCTTCTTTTTTATTAGAAGACCGAGGGCTAGTGGCTACTTTTTTCTTTTCCTTTCTCGATAGTTTTGATCCCTAGATATTTTAGGGCTTCTTGGGTCACCGATAATCCCTATTCATCCATATCTATGGACCCAATCTATGGAATAGGATGTTATGCTATGCAAGGCATCATAAACAATCAATTTAATAAGCCCATGATGGGCCAAAGACTTATGTTTCCCGTCTTTCACCTTATCACTCATCTCATTTAATGATTGTGAAAGGAAGTAAAAAATATTATATTTTGAGATGGTTGTAGTGAGATTGGTGTTTAAGTTGATATAGTAGTCTCAACTTATATGTAAATTCCACACTAAATCTCTCATCATAAGAGATGTATTTCAGTATGTGGTATGCAACTTCATTCCAGGGAGATGGAAAAATATTGCTTTTTAATCCATATTTATCCTTTATAAATTCCTTATTATCCAACAAAAAATTTCTTTTTTAGCAAGAGTGGCATCTTTCCTCTCCTCCTTATCCCATGGTAAGCCTTGAGGAATCCATGTGATTCTATCAATTGTCTCCCCGTTGATACAAATTGCTAATATTCTTACTATGGTCACATAATCTTCATCCTTGTAGTTTTGAAATTTTAGGAAAATTCAAGGGCCACATCATCATCATCATAAACTATTCTCAAAATACCCTAGCCATTGATTTCTACAAAAAATGTTTAAAACCCTAATATTCTGATAAAATCTAGTAGCGTTTGTGGGTTCTCTTCCATTAAACCCTAACCCCATTCTATAGAAGAACACGTAGAAGGTTGTTTTTGGAAATAAAGGGGTTATCCTATTGTTTTAACATTGTTTTTCCTTGCCTTATAAACTTGAGTTCAACATACTATACTTCTATTTATGGAAATTCTTAGAGGAAGGGTTCTAAATTTTGAACAATCAACATATGCATTCTAGCAACAATTGTAGTAGAAGAATTTGAAAAAAAAAAGCCAAATAAGAGGGAAAACAAAACCAAATGACTTTCCATTGTTGTGGTTTTCTTCTATTGAGCTTATCGTGCTTCCTATCAGAATTTTCTTGTATATTATTGCAATCTTGTAGTCGTTCATGTGGTTAATATGGTAGAAAGTATTATTCTTGTGGCAAATTGAGGAGGAGAAGTGGAATGGCATGTAGGCATGGTTGAGCAGAAAGGGTGGTGAAAATGAATTGGATCAACACCAAGAATATAATCATAACCTTTAGTCATGTCTTTTCTTTAGTCATCCATGCACTTTACTTAATGATCTATTTGGTTAAACTCTATTTTTTTGTCCTTTATCCTCAATTGGTGATATGGCATTGTGTCACCTTTTGGATGAATATTGTTGATGTCTCATATGAATATGGTATCTCTACCAATTATAGGAGAACATTCACATAATTTCCTGCAATCACTTCTTATGTGTAAGAGATGGGGCCCATTTGACTTGAGCTAGAGTGTTGAGCTCTCCATTTTTTCTTTTTATATATAAAATTTTTTATTGATAAAAAAATTGCATAGAGTTTTGACCCATATGCAACTAAATGTCATTGTATAAAAATATTATTAAAGGTAGGCATCAATGTATAATCATACCCAGAGGTGTTGGATAATTTAATAATGATGCAATTTCTACTACTATACATAATTGCATTTCATGTGTTGAAACTGCTACATGACTACCTGCAGGGGTTCCTATTGAGGTACAAGGTACCATGAAGAAGTTGAGGTACTCCAAATTTTTATTTTTTGTTGAATATGAGTCATGCCTGTAGGATATTCTATTTAAAATATTAAGGCTTGAATATGAAAAATTCAATGAATCATAGTTTTTCCTCAAATCATGTAGACTCCCTGTAGAAATAAAAGGAATGTGAAAATTTTCCTTGTTCGTGAGCATTTAAGTGGAAAAATTTCTTTAGTTGATTTTTAAGAAACTAGGGAAGTTAACATTAGATAGATTCTTCTATACTTTATAACATTCTTTGAAATGCTTTTACTATTTATCTTATCTTTATCTTCTTCTTATTATGAGTGTGTGTGTTTACTTCATCAAATTGCTACCAAAACAAAGAGACAAGAACACAAGAAGTTCGCATTCTGCCAGGGTCAAAACCTCTTCCTTCTAATTGACGAACACCAAGGCCATTATACTTGATCCTCCATGCCACTCTAAGACCAAGACACCAATCCTCTTCCTTTGTTAATGTTATCACTACAAAATTTCTCTAGAGTTGTTAGGAAAGAAATGATAGAGGTAACAACAAACCTACTTTTGAGATCAGGATCTAGCCTTCCTAATGCTCATAGAGGGCTCTCTCTTTATGGCTTAACTTCGTTTACATAATTGATTTTAGGATAGCTATTAAAGCTTTGATTGGGTTTTGATTTTGAGTTGGTGGTGGAATCACCGACTTAGATGGATAAAGAGATGTATTTTACCAATCGGTTATGGGGTCAAGTGTCAAGAAAATAGGACTAGATCAAGTTCTAAAGATAGTGTTTATAGGGCAAGGTAGTTGAGTAAGTTCAGATCTTAAGGCTGGATGGTGAAGTGGTTTTCAATCAGCGTCAAGAAGCAATTAACGATTACTCAAACTGGATAGTGAGAGAAATGGTAGGGGTTAATCGAAACTAGGGATCAATGGAGGATTCCCTAATTTGGATATCAAAAGAAAACATTGAAATGATTAACTGTTCAAGACAGAGTGTACTTAAACAAATTCTGTAATATAATTCCAGTTAATTCATTCAATTTAGATAACATGCAAGTTTGTGAAACAATTAAGAAAATAACAATTTGACAAAGAGAAAATACTTCACTGAAGTGGCCCAACACATGAATACTATAATGCAATGTCTTTACTACACAGTCGAGTCTCCTAACTTGAAAAACGGTACAAATAACCCTCAGGTTTCAGATCAATACAACTATACTAATGTCAAGCAATCCACCTCCATACTTTGAATTATGAAGTATTTATACAAAAACGTTATTACAAAATGTCCCAAACTATCTTTGTACTCAATCTAGGAAAAATAAATGTCTTCATGCAAGAATATAGAGACAGATATTCAACTGCTACAATCTATCCCTTTTTATTAGGCTCTGATGTCTTATTCTTTGATCTTTTTCTATTTATTCTCCTTTTTTGTTGGTCTTCCATGATGACTGTCCTTTTACTTGGATTTTTAACTGATACTCTTTTATCCAGTTAACCTGTTACTTTTCTTTCATTGCGCTGTATTTCACTTTTACATTGCAATTTTTACAGTAAATCATTTATATTTTCCCATGCTTCTGCATCTGGTAAATTAATATTTACCATTTTTCTATAGATTTCATCTGCTTCTGTGTACTTTGCAAAGGTGGGGTTGTTCACAAAAAGGTGTTTTACCTCATGCTACAGGTAAAATAGGTTCTCATATGTCTGGTACAGAACCTTTCCTGTAGGCATCTCCTTCTTAGAAGAATTATCTGCCTGATCTCTTGCCACTTCTCTTATTTTCCTGTTGTAGTCTTCTTGTGGAATTAATCTATCATTTATCACCAAGGGATTTGGCAGCCCTTTCTACCTCAACATATAAAAGTTAACCATGAACCTGCATATAGCAGCTCCATGGTTTGGCATTTGTCCTCAAGGTTCATGATTAAGTTTCTCTTGGTGAACACTTTCTTCAACTCTAATATAGCTCCAGTTCTGTCAGTTATGTCCATTTCCTGCAATTCATACTTATTTTTGGAGTTAAGGAATTCAATTATTCTAGTGGCTTCTTCTGACATGTCTCCAAGCTTGGCCTTAACTCTTTGAATTTCTTCAATAGCCTCTATGACTAAATCATTTTGTTCAAAGATGACTTGTATAGATGGCCAAATATCATTGACAGAGTCAATGATATTGGCCCATAGTTGTTGTTTAGCTTGGGCAAGTGGCTCCTTCAATGTTAACTCTTTCTCTAAGTTCTGTATCCTCTCATTCATCTTGGTTGACTTCTGAATTTCATGTTTGTGCATAATCTGAGCCAATTTCTTCTCATCCTCTAGACTCCTTATCTATTTTTTGAGTCTATTTATCTTAGATTTTTGAATGGACATGTCCTCCATTTCTTTGACCAATTTTCTTGCCTCATCACTTTGCTGAGTTGTTGTTGTTGTTGTTGAACATGTTGCTGATGTAGATGATGTTGCAGCTGGAAGTGTTTTAGCCAGTGGAGCTCTGGGGGCCAATGAAGCTATCAAGGTTGATGGAACTGCTATAGTTACTGTGGGAATGGCAGTGGTAGCGGCTATCTCAAGGCTGTCCTTTTTCAACTGTATTAAGTTGTCCAAATCCTTCTCCATTTCTTTCAATTCATCATTAAGTTGTAGAACAAGGTCCATCATCTCCTCCTGGTGAGTTTGGCTTTCAAGGACCTCCTTGGTGTGTGGATTCTCTAAATGAGGCAACTTTAGTTGTTTTTTTAAAGCAGAAACATCCTCATTTTTCTTATTTACCAATTTCTCTGCAACCTTGACATCATTCGGACTATATCCAAGCTCAACTAGAAAGTCCTCCAATGACTTGATTCTATTATCCTTGGCATGTGAGGATGCCTTTTCCAGCTTGTACTATGCTATAATATTATCCAGTGAGCTTTGGAGTTTGTGCACAGTCATTGCTTTATCCGTCATTATGGAGTAAATCATCTCACATGCCTATTTTTGGAACTCAATCTGGTCAATAGGGTGAACATCCCTAGCCAAAACCTCAAAATCTTCTTTCCTGTAGTCTACTAAAGATTTATTCCAGTGGACTGTAGGCTGCATGAATGTCAATTGCATCTTGCCAATCTTAATGTCAAAGGTTGACATTAATCTATTTTAATTTGCAGGTGTTTGCTTAAAGTACTGGGCATAAGTCTCAACCTTCAATGCCTCATTCCTCAACTTAATTTCCTTGTACTTTTCTTTTATATGTTTCTCTTTATCCACAGGCTTGCTGGATTAAGGGACTTCAATGCTGAATTTTTTCCCAATAACTTGAGTGTTTGAACAAGAAGGCTGGTGAGTTTCTTCTGAAATTGCTGGACCTTTACTCCTTCCAACCATTGTGTCAGTGTCAGTGATTTCCACTATCCCAATGGTGTGTTCTTGCTTAGTTACAGGATTAATCTTGGGCCTCTTCCTGTTACTGATCTCAAAACTTTCATCTGTAGTTTCCATTGTTGAGCTAGAACCTTCTTCCCTGGTTCCTTTTGCATTTCTGTGTTCATTGGCTGGAGTCTGCAAAATAAGAGGAATATTCATCTATTCTTCTAGGGTTGTAACCTATAGAAAGGAACTACTATCAATCTGCTTTTCCACATCTATCAAAGTATTCTCCATATCTACTACAGTATTCTCCACATCTATCAAAATGTTTTCCAACCATTCTGACTCATTGGCAAATCTCTCAATGTCTGGCCCGGGATCATGTATGAAAGGATTCAATTTGAATTTGAGCCTTAATTTATTTATGACTCCATTAGGGTCATACTGCCACATAAAACTTCTCTTGAAGTTCATCTCCTATAAGAGTTTCTCTTCCTCTAGTCCAGCTTCCCTATTATTACAAATAAAGGGTCCCAATTGATTTTTCATTTTAAACTAGGTATTCCTCTCAGTTGATAGGAAATTAACCTCATCAAAGTTTATGATTTGTCTGAAATGCTCTAATGCAAATATCCTCATGGGGAGTTATTTGGGTAGTTTGTAGGGATTAAGTTGGCTTCCATATATTCTAATTTTTGTGTGGTCTTGGTATAGATACCAGTCTCCCACTTTACTATTCTTTGCCAACTGTAAAACTCTTTTAATCTCCTAACTGATCTGGAGTTGATAGCCACTGGTTAGCATGTTTATAACTAGATGAACAAATGAGTCAATGAACTCTTTATAGGAAAACACAGTGGAGTATCATTGCATCAATGGAGTCTAATAGATGACAAATCTTGGATTTCCTTTGGTGTCTAACTTTTGGATGCTGATTGGAAATTTGTCTGACTAATAATATAGGAACATGTGAAACAAAACTTAAGAGTATTTGAAGACTCTCTCATTTGGTAGTCTCATGAACTATTCATGGATTCTATCTGCTATGAACTGAGCAAAGTTGTAAATTGTAGTAGGAGGCTTTCCTTGGAAAAAGATAGAAAGGAAAGCAAGGAAAACCTCGCCCACATGTTCATCTATGGTGTAACCTAGAATCCAAGAGAGCATGGTAATAATTTGTCTACCTCTCTCAAAGAAAATGGTGGCAGCATATGGAGGAATATCTATAGGAGTGTGAGACTCTTTAATGATGAAAGTTTGAATGATATGAGCTTTCTTGGGAAGGTGTAGCTTGGTGTAGAGTTCACGTAGACATTCAATGGAAAGCGGGGTCTCATTTGGTCCCAGCTAGATCTGTAACATTTGATTTATGGACTCTATAGTAATAGTGAATAAAACCTGTTGGTCAGGGGTGACTATGGCTCTTTGATTAGGGATATAACAAGCTTGGAAAAAGTGGATGATTTTTGGGAATTGGTGTACCCGTGGGAATACATACTTTGGAAAATTTGACTCCCATAGGTGAATGTCATCATTCTGGTTCGAAAACTTGTCTTTACTCCAGCAGTGGAGTTTCAGTAGATGGGCAAGGGAAGGAGTATCCTTGATTTGAAATTATCTGTCAGCTAAAGGAACATGGTCAATATCCAGGTGAGGGGTTTGCAAGGGTCTTACATCCAGAGAGGATTGGGAAGCCATATTTTAGTTTATTGAATTGAATTACTCTTTCTGTATCTTTGGGAGTAAGATTTAGAAGCTCTGGAATAGTGGGGAGGGTAATAACAGCCTGTAAAAACGAGTTTGCATGCACAATAGGTTTTTCTTTAGTTTTAACAAGGTTTCTTAATTAATTTAATTAATTAACCTTTTAATTACTGTGTATAACCTAAATTTACAAGGTTGTTCTGGTTCTATCAAGAATACCTAGAAATTTGACGATTTTGTCCATAGACAGGTTTTTGTGGAAGCTGCAGAGGGTACTGAGGCTTCAGATGGATATTTTCTACTTCAATTTGGTGTCTATAGCATCTTCGGGTGGTAGAAGGTGGTCAAATTGGTTGCATAGAGGTTTGGGGTGTCTGAATCAGTTAACAGAGGTTTGCAATGAAAATGAGTGAAAAGAGCAAAATTGAAAATTTTCGGCCTT
Source organism: Pinus taeda (assembly GCA_000404065.3). Classification (NCBI taxonomy): domain Eukaryota; kingdom Viridiplantae; phylum Streptophyta; class Pinopsida; order Pinales; family Pinaceae; genus Pinus; species Pinus taeda. The sequence goes on from APFE030297457.1 coordinate 71,444, forward strand.
TTTGGCCAATAACGGTTACATTTTGGTGTGAGATTTATTGAATGAACAGTGGGTTTGTGGGGGGGGGTGGGGGTGGTGTCTTTTAACCATATGCAACCATTTTGGGTGGGGGGTGGTATTTTTCGCGAGCACGCGATATAACCTGGTGCCACCACGTAGCCAAATAGTGCTCGGCCAAAATCGTGAATCTCGCATGCTCTCGGCCCGTTAGTTGTCAGGTGATGAATCCGCGCGATATGGCTATGTGCCATTGGATATCAAGGTGGGAGATTGTAGGGATATCACATGGTGAAGTTTCATGGATGAAGTTGGAAAGTGGTTGGTGGGGCCCGGGGGTTTAATTACAAATAATTTGTAATTAATTAATAAATAATGACAGGATTTTGATATAAGCGATTGGTTAATATAATGTTGGAATCATGGGTTATGTGGTGGAGTGTTTTAGCTATACACCAAGGCTTGGTGGGTTAAAATGGTGTCGGGAAATTATAATCTGGGGGATTTATAAAGTGAAACTTTAGGAAATAACTTAAGATAGAGGTTTTTTGTGGATTTTTAAGGGGAAAAGGGAAATTAGTAAGGGGGGAAGGTATTATCTGTGATGGGAATGTGTTTCACACTAGGGAAAAGGGGTTTCAGGAGGGGGCAATGATTTTTTGAAGGGTAATGTCTAGGGAAATGTGTGAAACAAAGGAATTAAAAGGTCAAAATGAAGGGAAAGGGTGATTTACATGTAATGAAGGGATAATGAGGGGAAATTAGAAAATAATTATGTGGGGTTCTAGTGAAATGAAGGTAAATTAGTAAATAAACTATAGTGAAAATCCTTTCTATTTCACAGTTCCTCTTGCACATGAAACGTAGGATTAAGCATGATAAATGTTCTTTTTGACTTAGCAACCTTGTGCACTTGAAAAATTTCTTGTACCTACCCTTGATTTATCTTAGCATTTTCTCTTCATTCATTGGGTGCATTTGAGCTTGCTAACCTTTTATTTCCTTTTCTTTTGATAAGAAAACTATCTAATTATAACATTATAACTTCCAATGGCTCAGATTAAATTATTGAGCTCATTTTTATTCTCTACCTAACTACTGACCTGCTAAGATTAAACAGTTTGGTCAGATCTTTATTCACTATCTATCAACATGAAATTTAAAGCATGAATGAATCAAGATTAGACTATTTGACCATCATGGATTATGGAATTTCTTACAAGTTGCACACAATATTATTTTGCAAAGTAAAGTAAAAATAGTGGCATTTGAATTTGCACACTTTCATGATCTATTTTTATCTCTTTTTTGGGGTTCATATTTTTTACACTTTTGATATTTTTCTTTCTTTCTTTTCTTTGATTATTATTTTAGGAAATACACTCTTTACATTTTTTAATTTTAATATAGGAAGACATTTTGCAGAAAGCAAAACTATGTACAATATTACAAGACAAACTGTAGCCGATTCAAAATTATGAATCCTATTATTATAGGACACTTGCAGTGGCTCCACATGGGGATGACATTTCCTGGTTAAATGTCAAGAAATTTAAGATCAATAGCCTTTAAAACTTTGACTGTGGATGGCTTGTAACTGCTTCTCTGTGATCTACTTTATTCATACTTATGATGGTAGACCTTTCAAAGGTCAGGGCCTTCTCTTCGGGCTTCAACTTCAAAAGATTACCATCCAATCCAATCTAAACTTTTCAATGTTATATACAATGAGAAAAGTAAAATGAACTATTTTTAATCTGTGGATAAGTAATTCTTCAACATTCTACCATTGACTGGTCCTCCTGGTAGATCTGTTCCATCTAACTGTCTCAAGAAAAATGCATTTTTACCTTTGTAACCATAAATGATGAAAGGGTCTTGCCTTAGGAAATCAAATTTCCCATGTTTACACATTTCTTCTCTTCTAGAATCCCATTTTAGTACTTTGTGACCTATGTAAAAATCATCAGCTTTGGTTTTCTTGTCAATTTTTTATTTTATTTTATTCTGGATCACTTGGGATTTGACATAGAATTCTTCTCTGGTTTGCTACAAGTGTTTTGTCTAATTTATCCTCCTTTGGATATAATTTGGTTCTACTTGCAACTCTTGAACAATTTTCATCACTGGTACTCATAAAGAGGATGGAAAAACAACGTCCATTCCATATACTAGCTGGTAAGGAGATGTACCAATGGAATTTTTGTTAGTTAGTTTGTCTGCCCATAAGGCATTAACCAACTTTTTGTTCCAGGTCTTCTTGATGTCCTCTAGTAGTTTCTTGATGATATTAACAAGGCTTTTGTTTGAGGATTTTGTAAGTCCATTACCTTGAGGCAGTGGAATCGCCAAGGGTAATGTGATATCTGTTACAAAAGTCTACCATATTCTTGGATTTGAAAGCAACTGCATTATCAGTAATGAGCTTTTCACGGCATCGAAATCTAGAAAGAATATTGTTCTCAAGGAATGAAATGATGACAGAGTCTGTGGCTCGTCCAAAAGGGATGGCTTGTATCCACTTAGTAAAGTAATCAATTACTTTCAAAATCTATTTATGGTGGGCTGAAGAGGATGGGTGAATTTACCCAATGAATTCCAAACCCCATTGTTGAAAAGAAATTTCTATGGAGATGAGTTTGAGAGGTAATGGTAAGAGCTTCCTTTTTCCCTCAAATATTTCGCACTTGTGACAGGAGGTCACATATTTCTTGACATCTACAAAAACGGTGGACCAGTAAAAACCTACCCTTAAGATCTTATCAGAAATTGTTTTCCAATATAGGTTTCCTCCACAACCTCCTGCATGAAATTATTGCATAATTTTGTTAGCTTCATCTTTAATAAACAATTTAATAAAATGCCACCATTATCTTTCCAAAATAAAGCATTTTCTATGATACAATATCTCATTGATTTCATTTTAAAAAATATAGCTTTAGTTCTAGATAAACCAGGAGGAGCTTGTAGGTTTAGTAAAAAAAATATGATATCTACATACCAGTGTGAATCTATGAAAGCTTCACTGATCTGTGGAGTCACCATCTCTTCCTAGTCATCTAGGGCACCGATCAACTTTATATCTAAGGCCTAACACTTCAATTCAACCATGGGTTTAGCTAAACCTTGTCCTTTGATAAGTTTTGTAGGCTTTATTTCTATGTCATATTCCAAAATAGTGGCAATCCATTTGCCTCTCTTTCCTTCAGGCCCATTTTGTGTCAAAATGCCCTTTACTACTAATTTGGAACATAAGCAATGATGTTTGAGTACAAGATTTACACTCTGAAATCTTTAATAGCTTTGACTAAAGAAAGTTCTTGTTTTTCTATTATGTTTTACTTCAGCGTAGCATCTCTCAATGATTTACTAAAAAATGTAATAGGCTTCTCATAACCTTGATCATTCTTTTGCAACAAGATAGCTGCAATAGCATGTTCTGAAGCAAAAGAAAAAGATCTAAAATATTTTTTGAAATCAAGACTTATGAGGACTCATTTTTAGTAAAGGCTTCTTTGATTGCCTCAAAAGACTATTTAGCCTCTACTTTCCACTTAAGTGTTGAATCTTTCTTTAACATAGTATTTAATTCTCTAATTAATTCTTCTAACTTAGAAATGAATCTCCTAAGAAAAATTATTTTTCCTAAAAATGATTGTAATTCTTTGATGTTTCTAGGATGAGTGATGTTTAGGATTGCCTCTATTCTAGCTGGATCTATTCTAATTCCATCTTTTGATATTATGTTTCCCAAGAGTTTACCTTCTTCTAGACCAAAGAGTGTCTTTTGGGGATTTAAGGAAATACCAAATTTTATACATTTAATAAAAACTCTTCTCAATTGATCTAGTTGTTCATTATCTAATTTGGAAAAGACTATGATGTCATCTTGGTAAACCAATATAAAGTCATGGATTTCTTTTGCAAAAGATATGTCCATTTCTCTTTGTAAGGTAGCCCCTGCATTCATTAGTCGAAAGGGCATCTTTAAATACATAAAAGTACTCCAGGGAGTGGTAAATGCAGTCTTTGCTTGATCCTCTGGTTGAACTAAGATTTGGTTGTATCCAGAAACTCCATCAAGCAATGAAATTCTGGATGAGCATACTACCCTTTGGAGAATGTGGTCCATTTTAGCAAGAGAGTAGTTACCTTTTAATGAGACATTGTTGAAGTTCCTGAAATCAACACAGAGTTTGATTTCTCCTTTTTTCTTTCTAGTAGTGACTAAATTAGAGACCCGGTCTGAATATCTAATTGGTCTTATGATTTGTGCATCACACATCCATTTTACTTCCTTTTCAATTAATGGCATAAGAACTGGATTAATTTTCCTAAGATTTTGTTTAAAGGGTTTCTGATCTTCTTTGTGGGGTATCGTATGTTGAATAATGATGGTGTCATAAGACTTAAGGTCTTCATAACTCCATGCAAAGACATCTTGAAACTCTTTTAACAAATTGATGTATTTCAGCTTTTCATCTAGAGGTAATGTTTTTGATATTTTGATAATATTGGGTTTTTCTTATGTTCCTATGTTACATTCTTCTATGTCTGCTCTTAAACGCTCCATTTTTTGTTTTCTAGCTACATCATTTGAATCAAACAAATCTTCTAATGGAACTAATCCCTTAGGCAAAAAATTATTCTTAAGGTTTAAAATCTCATAACCATCATTGATTATTTCTTCTATTTCTACTTTTTCTAAGTTATGTATTTCTACTTTAGTGAATTTAGTGGGTTTATTTACATCTAAATCATTTATATCTATCTCACTATTTATAATATTATCTACTATGCAATCAGTATCTATGTTATAGTTTTGAAACTCTCCTTCAACATTCATGAAATCATAAATTTGAGAATCTTGTGAAAAAATCTGCCAATATTTCAGATTATCAGGTATCATAGATTTGTGTCTTACTTCGACAGTGTACTAGTGGTTGGGCTGAAAAGGTAATCTGCAAGTGCTAGCAAAAGTAACCAAATTGTGACCTTGCATGTTCTATTTCTTAGGAATAGCAGCAAAATTAGTTTCAAGAAGTTCCTTGATCAGATCTAGAACAGTTTCTCTGTATTGGTTAAGTCTAGGATTATTTAAAGAATATTCTACTTTAATTTGTTTCGTGATTAATTTGGAGTCTCCCATGATAGAAACTCTCTTGGCCCAAAGTTTGCTTACAATTTCCAGTCCTAAGATTAAAGCCTCATATCTGCCATGTTGTTTGTGCATTTAAAGTTTAATCTAAAGGCATGACCTTCAGAATGATTATTTTCCATGTTATGAATCCAAACTCTTGCACCTGCTCCTAATCTATTTACAGAGCCATCAAAATCCAAATGCCATAGAAACTTATGAAATATGTTTTCACTATTAGGCGATTTGTATTTTTCTTCTACAGTGGTGATTTCATTTTTGTCATTGTCTGAATTATACAAGATAAAAGAGTCCATATGTTGGAAATAATACTAAGAGGCGGGTGGGGGGTGAATCAATATTATCAGATCAATAATTTAATTTTCAGAACTTATTTGTATATGCTATTTCATCTTAGTGAACTAGCGTGTATACGCAACTGTACTTAATGCAACTAGCGTATATGCAGAGATATTTAGATTTATCCAAATTATCATGTATTGAACTTTAATCAGTATATCAGGAATTCATTAGACAGTGCATTAAAAGTAGAATAAAGTATCACACATAAGCAACACACAAGAACACCAAGATATAAGGTGGAAACCCAATGTGGGTAAAAACGACCTATTGTTGTCATCTCTGTCTTATTTTAATAATAAGAAAATTATGTTTACAATTTGTACTGGTGCAGTCTTATACTAGTACCTAGGCTTCTACCTGTAGAAGGATACAACCTTCTCTCATTCTCCAGCTTCTACTAGAAGGGAGATACAACCCCCTAGCTCTTGTACTAGCTGATATGTTTACTAGTACGTAGGTTCCAGCCTACAGAAGGCTACAACCTTCTCTTTTCTACCAGGGACCACGTTTCATAAATTTTTAGACTGGATCCATCAACAACATCAAATATATCTGCATCAACCAATCTCCTTTTGAACCAACCACAAGTAAATCAATCAATCACTTTGACAACCCATCAATCTGATAATTCAGAATGCTATCACTAGAATACAGTAAGCAGAACCCAAGCCAGAACCTAAAACACTGGAACAACAAACAGAAGTAACTAAAACATAGTTTATAAGGTATACACTATGTCCATGTGTCGAACCTATGTGCATACGTGATTTACTCAAATCCAACCAATGTATATATCTGCAAATATAAATTTAGAATTCTGCAGCTATTCCAGACATTAGTTATACCCAAATCAGATCATTTATAGAATAATATATGCGTTAGTATTCAGATCTAGAATATTCATGAGCAACAACACATAATGATAGTTCATTTTATGCCTTAAGTTCCCGATCCATCATTAGATCTCGTCCTCATCATCCGCTAAGGTTCATCCTTGGTTCAGATCCAGCAATGCACCATAACCCAATAGATCTCACAATTCATCAGATATTTGATACTTGCACAGCTTGGCCTAATGATCTTCTCCTCCTTTTACAATTTTAGGCCTTTCTCAATACCATGGACCAAAACCACTTAGGACCAATACCTTGGACCAAATACCTAGGCTCAATACCTCAGACCAGATACTTTGGACCAATACCATGGATCAAAATACCATGGACCAAATACTTCGGGCCAAAAATTTAGTTTTCTAAGGTATACGCTCTTTTCCTTCTGTGAAAGTGCGTGTGAACATATACACGACTTGTAAACAATGAACCTTCGTGTATACATAGCTTGGTCAATGGTGAACGTATGTATACCTCTCTTTCTTCATTCTATGAAGACTCATCTTTAATTATTTGCAGTTTACCTACTATACTATGATCTTTCATCTAAGTGAGTTTCCTTCTGAGCTAATTCCTTGAAGCTTCCCTGCATTTCATCACATCTGTAAACACTACTAATGCATTTTGTCACATCTAATATCTCTTCTGTAGATTCATCTAGTTACCATATACAAGTGAGTTGTTCTGCTATAAGTGGGTTGCCATCAAGTACAACACATTCATTATAATGCCAACACCATATCAGAATGCATGGAGTATATAGGGAAATTTTGTGGTTTTTCTTCACTACTCACCATGTATTTCATCAAATTCTCTCTGTAAAGCTTTCTTGGCTGACCAAACACAGAGATGGTGGCATATGACATGTCTAACTGTAGAGATCCCTACAATTTTTCTCCCCATGAGGGAGATAACAACATTCCATACTTGGGTCGGATATCAGCAACTACTATGTCCATAACAATACTCTTTGTTGGGCACTGGACTAGAGTTACACACAAATCTTTAATCAAGCCAAGGCATTTGACTTGGCTAGAATCAAAGGAAAACAAGTCCTTGTAGGGTATGGGGATATCTATGTTTAATCTCTCCATGATTGCTTCAGGCCTTAGGTTATGGGATGCCCCTAAATCTATCATAGCATTATGTAAGATTTTACCATGAACATTCAAGCTAATGTATAATGGAGGGATACCCCCTTGCTAATGTGTGCCATTCACTTCTGGACCAAATAATAACTATGGTTGATCATCATTGAGGTTTACGACATCTTCTCCTTCTCCTATGCTTAGTGTTTGACTGATTTGTGCTTTGTACGATTCATTTTCCACTAACTCTATCAAAGTAACTGATATTTTTAATTTGTCTATCTCAGTCTTAATGTTGAAAGGCAATTGAGCTTTGCCTAATTGTGTGAGATCTTCCTGAGAAATTGTGGTGTGTGTAGTTTTATCTTCTTTTTCAACACTTGGTAGTTCAGTTTGTGTACCGATAGTTTTGTTTTGAATTATCTTATTTGGAATAGTTTGACTAACATTTTCAGTTTGAATTTCAACTAAAGTTATATCTACAATTTTAGGGCTGGAAGTATCCTGAGTTCCCCTAGGGAGAATTTGTAGAACTTTGTTCGCAGGAGGTTATGCTATTTATTTATTTTGTATTATGATTGATTTCTTAGCGGGAATTTCAATATTCTTTTTACGTCTAAGGATGTTATGTTTGTGAACTTCATAGATAACAGATTCGTAGCCTTGTTTGAAGTGAAAGGAATCTCCAAATTCTAATTGTAATTGTTGTAGCATGTACAATTCTTGTTCTTCCTTAGTAAGGAAAACAACATCTTCGTTTCTCATCCCTAATAGGTTTATCTGGGTGTCATCTTCTTCTTCATGGTTTTGTGAACCTTTAGCATAATTTTCCTGGAAAGGTGGTCTAACCTATTGATTAGGTATAGCATTTTTTCCAATATTAAGATTTTTCCTAAAGTTGGGGTTCCTAATTGGGGGTGCTTTTTTATTTTCCCACTAAGTTTTTCTTTCCATATTTTTTAATCTATCCATTATCCTTTCTACACTTTTGGCTAAACTATCTATTTTACCATCTAAAGTGGATGGTTCCTCTTTAATGGTAATTCTTTTCTCATTTCTCATCCCAGCTTTCTTAGCTAATAAATTGGCTTCTACACTAATCACATTACTTTTCATTTTTTCCAATGTTTTAGGGTTTCTTTCTCTCAATTGGTATGACATATCAGCGTCAAAACCATTAGGAAATTCTATTAATGCTAGGTCTGGTTGAGGTTTAATGTTTGCAGGGATTTCCTTACAGATATTGTTGAACCTAGTACAATAATCCTGAACAGACTCATTAGGAGCTCTTCGAATGTTTTCATATTCAGACAATATTTGTAAAGGGTTTTTCTTTCTTTCCCATCTATCAATAAACAATCTATGAAAAGCAGCTAAATCAGCAATATGATTAGCAGGTAAACCTTTAAACCATTTCTTAACATCCCCTACCAGTGTTTGGGAAAATAACCTCATTTTCACATCAGACTCATAAATCTCATGCAACTCAAAATAGTCAGTCATTTTATTCACGTGTTGTTGGGCAGTATACTGACCAGTAGCATCACACAAAAATATTTTACTTTGGTAGTCTTGAGGCATGCCATGTAGTTGAGTTGGTAAGACCAAACGTGCATATCTGTCTGCCATGGCTAAGGTTCTAGCTTGGCTAGGAGGTAAAGTAGTGGTGCTTGGAGTAGAACTTGAGATGGCTGTAGATGAAATAGATGAGCTTTAGATATTTGGTTGAAGAGGAAGTTGAGGAATGAGTCATTTAGGGGAATGAAGTATGGTTGATATTATAGGTGAGGTGGTAGTAAATGCAGATGTAGTTACAGTTTCTGAAGACTTAGTAGAAAGTTTAGAGTTAGCAGCAGCCAGGGTAGCTAATTCAAATAATGGTTGAATATAGGCCTCGTTAATACGCCTTATCAAGTTTGAGGTTAACACTTCTAGTTTATCAAAAGTGTCCAAAACATGTTGATCTAAATCTAGATGTATAGGACCCTTCTTTGATTCAATGAATTGAATAAAATAAGGGCCTATTACATTTTCATGAATTGAATTTTCTGATTTGGTTCTAAACAAAGAAAGCTCAAATGATAAATCAAACTGAATATCCTCTAAACTTGATAATTCTTTGGGGAGTGACTCTTCTTTATAACTGACTACTACTTCCTTGAGTTTCTACCATTTTTGGTTTTCTTAAAATTCTGTCATGGTCATCAACTATTGTAGTAGGGTTTGGATCCAGGTTTTCCCTAGTATAGTGTGTTCTTTTGGGAGCCAGAATTTTAATTTTTTAATTGTTTAATGAAACTTTTTTTAAAAACTCTAAAATGATCTTAAGGTGAAAAAGATGAGATTAAATTTTTCCTTTAAGTTTATTAAACTAAGGACTAGTCCCCAATATGGTTGCCAATATGTTATCACTCCAAAATTTCTCTAGAGTTATTAGGAAATAAATGATAGAGGTAACCACAAACCTACTTTTGAGATCAGGATATAGCCTTCCTAATGCTCAGAGACAACTCTCTCTTTATGATTTAACTTTGTTTGGTTAATTGATTTAAGGCTAGTTATTAAAGCTTTGATTGGGTTTTGGTTTTAAGTTGGTGGTAGAATCACTGACTTAGATGGATAGAGGGAAGTCTTTTACCATTGGGCTATGGACTCAAGTGTCAAGCAAATAGGACTGCATCGAGTTCTAAAGATAGTGTTTACAATGCAAGGTAGTTGAGTAAATTCAGATCTTAAGGCTAGAGAGTGAAGTGGTTTTCAATCGGGGTCAAGGAGCAATTAAGTGTTCCTCAAACCGAATAATGAAGGAAATGGTAGGGGTCAATCAAAACTAGGAGCAATGAAGGATTCCCTAATCTGGATATCAGAAGAAAAAATTAAAATGATTAATTGTTCAAGACATAGTGTACTTAAACAAATTTTGTAATATAATTCTAGTTAATTCATTCAATTTAGATAACATGCAAGTTTGTGAAACACTTAAGAAAATAACAATTTGACAAAGAGAAAATACTTCACTGAAGTGGCCCAACACATGAATCTTGTAATGCAATGTCTTTATTACTCAGTCCAGTCTGCTGACTTGAAAAATGTTACAAATAACCCTCAGGTTTCAGATCAATACAACCATACTAATGTCAAGCAATCCACCTCTACACTTCAAATTATAAAGTACTTATACAAAAACTTTATTAAAAAGTATCCCAAACTATCTTGGGAATCAATCTAGGAAAAAGAAATATCTTCATGCAAGAAGATACAGACAAATATTCAACTGCTGCAATCTGTCCCTTTTTATTAGGCTCTATTGCCTTATTCTTTGATCTTTTGTTGTTTATTCTTCTTTGTTGTTGGTCTTCCACGCTAACTGTCCTTTTACTTGGCTTTTTAAATGATACTCTTTCATCTCATACTCTTTTATCTAGCTGACTTGTTACTTTTATTTCACTTTTACCTTGTAATTTTTAGAGTAAATCATTTAACTTTTCCCATGCTTCTGCATCTAGTAATTTAATATTTACAATTTTTCTGTAGATTTCATCTCCTTTTGTGTACTTTGCAAAGGTGGGCTTGTTCACAAAAATGTGTTTTACCTCATGCTGGAGGTAAAATAGGCTCTCAAATGTTTGGTACAGAACCTTTGCTGTAGGCATCCCCTTAATAGATGAATTATTTGCCTGATTTCATGACACTTCTATGATTTTCCTATTCTAGTCTTCTTGTGGGATTAATCTATCGTTTATCACTAAGGGATTTGGCAACCCTTTCTACCTCAAAATATCAAACTTAACCATGAACTTGCCTATAGCCAAATCCATGGTTTGACATTTTTCCTCAAGGTTTATCATTAAGTTTCTCTTGGTGAGCACTTTCTTCACCTCTCATACAGTTCCAGTTCTGTCAGCTATCTCCAGCGCCTGCAATTCACACTTATTTTTGGAGTTAAGGAATTGGATTATTTTGGTGGCTTCTTCTGGCATGTCTCCAAGCTCGACCTTAACTCTCTGAATTGCTTTAGCAGCCTCTTTCACTAAATATTTTGTTCAAAGATGACTTGTATAGATGGCCAAATATCATTGACAGTGTCAATGATATAGGCCCATAGTTGTTATTTAGCTTGGACAAGTGGCTCCTTCAATGTTAACTCTTTATCTAAGTTCTTTATCCTCTCAATCATCTTGGTTGACTTCTGAATTTCATCTTTGTGCATAATCTGAGCCAATTTATTCTCATCCTCTAGACTCCTTATATGTTCTTTGAATCTATTTATCTCAGACGTTTGAATGGACATGTCCTCCATTCCTTTGACCAGTTTGCTTGCCTCGTCACTTGGCTGAGATGTCACTGTTGTTGAACCTGTTGCTAATGTAGATGTTGTTATAGCTGGAAGTGTTGTAGCCAGTGGAGTTGTGGGGGCCAATGAAGCTGCCAAGGTTGATGGAACTGTTGTAGTTATTGTGGGAATGGCAGTGGTAGTGGCTATCTCAAGGCTGGCATATTTAAGCTATATTAAGTTGTCCAAATCCTTCTCCATTTCTTTCAATTGATCATTAAGTTGTAGAACAAGTTCCATCATCTCCTCCTAGTAAGTTTGGCTTTCAAAGACCTCCTTGGTATATGGATGCTATGAATAAGGCATCTTCAATTTTTTCTTTAAAGCAGCAATATCCTCATTCTTCTTCTTTATTAATTTCTCTGCAGCCTTGAAACCATTGGGACTATATCCAAGTTCAACCACCAAGTCTTCCAGTGACTTGATTCTATTATCCTTGGCTTCTAAGGATGCCTTTTCCAACTTGCACTGTGCTGTAATATTATCCAGTGAGCTTTGCAGTTTGTGCACAGCCATTGCTTTATTTGTCATTGTGTAGTAAATCATCTCACCTGCCTATTTGTGGATCTCAATATGGTCAATAGGGTGAACATCCCTAGCCAAAACCTCAAAATCTATTTTCCTATAGTCTGCTGAAGATTTGGGCTACTGGACTATATGCTGCATGAATGTCAATTGCATCTTGCTAGTCTTAATGTCAAAGGCTGAAATTAATCTATTTTGATTTGCAGGTGTTTGCTTGAAGTACTGGGCATAAGTCTTAGCCTTCAATGCCTTATTTCACAACTTAATTTCCTTGTATTTTTCTTTTATATATTTCTCTTTATCCACGGGCTTGCTGGATGAAGTTACTGCAATGCTGAGCTGTTTCTCAATAAGTTGAGTGTTTGAAGTAGAAGGATAGTGAGTTTCCTCTAAAATTGTTGGGCCTTTACTCCTTCCAACCATTATGCTAGTGTCGGTGATTTCCACTGTCCCAATGGTGTATTCATGCTCATTTACAGGATTAAGCTTGGGCCTCTTCATGTAACTAATCTCAAACTTTTCATCCATAGTGTCCATTACTAAGCTAGAACCTTCTTCCCTTGTTATTTTTTCACTTCTATCTTCATTACCTGGAGTCTGCAAAATAGGAGGAATATTCATCTGTTCTTCTAGGGCTAGAGCCTACAGAAAGGAACTAGTATCAATCTTCTTTTCCACATCTATCAAAGTATTCTCCACATATACTACATTATTCTCCACATCTATCAAAGTGTTTTCCAACCATGCTGACTGGTTCGCAAATTTCTCAATGTCTGGCCTGGGATCATGTATGAAAGGATCCAATTTGAATTTGAGCCTTAATTTATTTACGATTTCATTAGGGTCATACTGCCACATAAAACTTCTCTCAAAGTTCATCTCCTGTAAGAGTTTTTCTGCCTCTTGTCCAACTTCCCTATTATTACAAATAGAGGGACCCAGTTAATTTTTTATTTTAAACTAGGTCTTCTTCCTAACTGACACAAAATTAACCACATCAGAGTTTATGATTTGTCTGAAATAATCTAATGCAAATATCCTCATGCAGAGATATTTGGGTAGTTTGTAGGGAGTAAGTTGGCATCCATATATTCTAATTTCTTTGTGGTCCTGGGATAGATAGTAGTCTCCCGCTCTACGGTTCTTTGGCAACTGTAAAACTCTTTTAATCTCCTGACTGATCTTGGGTTGATAGCTACTAGTTAGCATGTTTATAACTGGACGAATAAATGAATCAATGAACTCTTTATAGGAAAAAATAGTGGAGTATCTTTGGATCAATGGTGTCTAATAGATGACAAATCTTGGATTTCCTTTGGTGTCTAACTTTTGGATGTTGACTGGAAAATTTTCTGAATGATATTATAGGAACATGTGAAACAAAACTGAAGAGTATTTGAAGACTCTCTCTGTTATGAAACCAGCTCAAGAAAAGATAGAAAAGATAGATCAACGACTTAGAATTCAGCCTCTTCGAGGGGG
>APFE030297458.1:6471-27878 GCA_000404065.3 Pinus taeda
AGAGAGATCCAAGGTTTCACAACTTCTAAAGTCAAAGTCACTACAGGACCAATGTAAAAATCAAACCCTAGGGCTAGAACTTCTATGAATTCCACTAAAACTCTTGACGCTAATGAAACAAGTTCAGGTGAAGATATCTGACAGGTAACCAGTGGATCTGGGCAGTAAAAACTAATTAAAGACAAAATCTAAGAGAAAAAATGGAAAACTTGGAAATTTTCTCAATTTTTGACAGGGTACGCAGGCGACCTGTTCAGACAGGTGCGTGCCCGCTCTGTGCACAAAGCTTCAGTGTGTACATGTACGCACTGTGCTCAACTCAGAGGGTGCGTACTACTGGAAAAACCAAGAAAAACTAAAAACTAATTTAACTCTAAGCTAGCCCACCCAAATACACAGTCAAACAGCCAAAACTAGAAAACAAATGACTTTTCTCAGATCAAAGTTTCACACAAAGGAAAAATCATTCACATCAATGGAGTTCCCCAGCGGAGTCGCCATTTTGTCAGACGGAATGAGTCAATTTTGCGGACAAAACCAACCTCCCTAGAAGCTTAAGGCTTTCTAGTGACAAACAAGACAATTAAGAACAATCCTTCTCTAAATATGCATTTACCATATAAGAAATCAAGTGTTTAGGTCCTACCTGTGTCCAACGCTGTTGTAGTAGTCCAGCCTCGTCGATCCGAAAGAGCTCCTCCTTCTCTCCGAAACCTGCATTCACTAACAATCAAACAATTAAATAGCACCTGAATATCTCATAAAATAAAACATATTTAACATACAGACCAAGGAGTATATGAAACAACTCATAAATAACACAATTGTTGAGAAGAATGGACTTATTTGTATTAATAGGAAACAAAAGAAACCATTACAACCTGAGCCTTGGTGTTGTGCAGGTCCCTCCCAGGGTCCAGCAAGAGTTCTCCTTTACTTTCATAAGCTCACCCACTTCCAAATGAAACAAGAAAGGATGGGAATCTCTCCTCACAAGCTTCTACAAGGAAGTCCTAATTCCAGCAGCATCTGCCCTTAGGAATATTTAGCTTTCAACCCCCCTCCCTTCTGGCCCAATGCCTATATTTATAGTGCTCTAGAGGAAGTTAATAAGGTCCACCATCAATGGGATAAGCCCCTCTTTGGATGGGATAGCTCCTCTCTTGATGGGATAAGTTCCTCTTTCATAGGGATACATGAACCATCTGGAGGCACTCAATACACGTCGAACAAGCTTCTAGAATGCTCTAGAAATGATCACAAGTAACTTTTTAAGATGAAACTCGCACCTTTTGACCTTTACAGGGGTACGCACCCACCCCTTTACATACAGAGCGTACAAGTACGCAGGTATTGTGAACTTGGGTTACGTACACGCAGGTAAGGCTGAGAGAAACTGCGTACCCAGAGATAAATAGATTTTTAAAGACTTTCTCTCTTTCTTGAAGTTTGACATGGAGAGCAGAGGTATGAGACTTTCCAAGGAGGATAGTATGACAGTTGATGGAGCCATACTAACTGCAAATAGTCATGGTGACAAATTTTAGTGTAACAAGACCCGAAGAAGGTGACTCTCAAACATATGCAAAATGTTTCAAGAAGGTCGGAGGAAGAATGAAATTTGGATTCCAAAGAAGAAGTGATGTAGAATACTCGAAGGAAGAAGAAATGCACCTCAAGGAAGGAATAATATTTCAAAGATTCAATGTTATCATTGTCACAAATTTGGTCATTATAGAAGTGATTGTCTTGAAATATTGAATGATAGAAAGAGAAAGGGAAAAAAACATGCTACTACACCAAACAATGATGAACTACCAAAGAAACCTAAGATTGAAAATTTAGGTACTAAAGATTTCTTTTACTTTTCTTGTCTTCAAGTTGTATTGTAGATAGAGATGATTTGTGGCTACAAGATAGTGGTGCTGCAAGGCACATGAGGGGAGTTTGTGACCATAGGGGGCTTCACTCAATGAACCTCTAACATATCATGGGGTTAGGGTTTTGGTTGTTTTGGGTTTTCCCTTGTTGTTCAATAATAAATAGGCCCTTAAACCTCATTGTAACATAGTTCAGAGGCACGTAGCTGCCACATCTCTTCTCAGAGATAAGCTATGATCACCTGAGCTAGTCTTATTTCCATTCTATTTATAAGCATATTTCAGTATTTGGTATTAATGAAATGAACTGTTATTTTGATGCATCTCTGCATTTATGATTGTATCTATAATTTCTTGCATTCTTGTTTAAGTTCGGATCAGTGGTATCATAACGATCTTCTCTTTCTCTATTTCTTTTTTGCATGTCCCCAATGAGGTCAGGATATAAGGAGTTAGGGCTTGAACTGGTCAAACCTTTGCAAGACCAACCTCGCAAATCCTGACAACCTCCTATGGTAGAAGAGAAGAAAGACGAGGGGGCAGGAGATCCTTTAAAAATCTTGCTTGAAGAATCCCTTGAGCGATAAAGGAATGCAATGATGGACAAATTTACCCAAATCCTTTAGCAACTTCCCAAGGGCGATGCATCTTCTTCCAGCAGCTACTCTAAAAGTGCCACACACTTTAAGGTACAAGTTGACTTTGTCATCCCCATATTTGAAGGTCAAATAGATGCGGATGTCGTAGATAAATGGTTAAAGCTGCTAGAAGGATATTTTTTTGTTCATGATTTTTCCAGCTGGGAAAATATTACTTTTCCATTTCTCAAAGCCACCCCCCACATCAAGGACTGGTGGGAAACCTATTGTGAGAAGAAGGAAGAAATTACAGCTTCTCTATTTTCAGTCACACCCAATTAGAATTCATTATAAGATGCCATTAAGGAGTAGCACTGCCCTATTAGGAGCTGTGAGGATAAATACATAAATTGGGCCACGCTATGGCAGGGAAGGGACCAAGACATCTCTGATTTTACCAATTTTTTCCATACCCTTCACACGAAGTTGGGTATCAAGGATTCTAAGTGACATTTGGTACTTAAATACTGCAGCTGCCTACACAGGTAAGTCTAGGATGAGATGGAGTTCTTGGACATCTCCTCGCTTGGTAAGGCGTATTGATACAGTGTCAATATTTAGCATAAGTTTAAATAGAAGAAGCGAGACTTTGTATCTATGAATCCAAAGTAAGGGAAATTGCACCCCCAAACAGCAGAGAAAAGGACAAAGCCAAGGTGGGGCAACCCAGGACAACCTGTCGAAGATGTAAGAAAAGAACAACACCCCAAAGACAAAGAAAAACATGGGAAAATGGTGTGAGTTCCATAAGAGCTCAACTCACAACACGAGTGATTGTCGGGCCAAGAAGTCACTGGTGGTCAAGATGAAGGCTTTTGAATCAGACGCATGTTCAGAATCTAAGTTAGAACTCAACAAGGGGAATGACAAAGGGAATCAGATCATTAATGCAAAGCCCAGTGCCACCGTGGCCACCACCAAGATCCAAAAGAATGAACCTGAAGATCCAGAGGAGGGGGAACACCTCTTCCACTCACATATGTGGGTGAATGGTTTTCCATTGAAGTTCATTATCGATAGCGAGAGCCAAAAGAACCTCATTTCAGTAGAGTTCATGAAGCGGTTGGGCCTACTAACTATAGCACATCTACAGCCATACACCATCGAGTGGCTTCACCAAGGAAGAGATATCCACGTCAGCCAACAAGATCGCCTTCCCTATAGCATCAAGCCCTTCATGGATGAGGTATTGTGTGATGCTGCCCCTCTTGAATTTTGTGATGTATTATTAGGACAACCACACTTGTGGAAGCGAAATGATGTATATGAGTCTAGACCTCGCTCTGTGATTATTACTTTCGGCAATAATTTGTACAAGATACGAGAGGTGGCCCTGCCTACCACCATCTCCTTTATCAGTGCAAAGCTATGCAATAGGATAATTTCATAGAATAGGAAAAAAAATTTCCTTATGATTATCCCTCAAGGCAAGAAGAAGATTATGGCCACGGGTTCCAGAAAGGGCTCCTCCGCACAACAACAGTAGATGGAAAAGGTCATGGAGGAAAACAAGGACATTTTATCCTCACCTATAGGGGTGTCTATGCACTGTCAAGTCAAGAACTCCATCTATCTAACCCCGGGCACGCCGCTACCCAATGGAACAAGCTATCAATGCTCTGTTCTGGAGAATGATGAGATAAAGAAGAAGATTCAAGAGTTTTTGCAAAAAGGCCACATTAGACCAAGATCATCACCCTATGGGAGTCTGATTGTATTGGTACAGAAGAAGGATGGGACCTGGAGACTCCGTATTGACTATCGGGTGCTCAAAAATATCATTGTACGAAATAGGTGCCCAATCTCATGGATTGATAGCCTTCTAGACTAGCTCAAGGGAAGAAAATATTTCAGAAATATTGATTTGAAGTCTGGTTATCACCAGGTTCCTATTGAACCCTCCGATGTGTAGAACAGTGCCTTCAAATCCAAGGAGATTCTTTTTTAATGGCTGGTCATGCCTTTTAGGTTGACGAATTTCCCCACAACCTTCATGAGAGTGATGGACAACATCTTGTGACCCTTCACCAATGCATTCGTGGTGGTGTGTTTATATGGCATGTTGATCTTTAGCCAAAGTCGGGAAGAGAACCTCCACCATATTCGACAGGTCCTCGAAACCTTGTGACAACACACGCTGTGTGCCAATTTGGAGAAATGCACTTTTGGCATGACCCAGGTCCAATATCTGGGGTACATCATTGACAAGAAGGGTGTGCATGTGGACATAACCAAGATACAAGTCATTCGGGATTGGCCAGCCCCAACCACTCTAACAGATCTCTGCAGCTTTCTGGACCTTGCCAATTTCTACCGTAGGTTTATGTTGGGGTTCTCTCATATCACTTGGCCTTTAGGTCAAGTCACCAAGGATGGAGTGAAAGAAAAGTTATTTTGGTCTGAAACACAACAAAAAGTGTTTTATGAGTTGAAGCATCGCCTCTACTCTTCATCAATGCTCACATTATCATACGTACAAAAACCATTTGAGATTGAGACAGATTCCTCTTACCATACTATTGGTGCAGCTCTTACTCAGCGAGGGCATTCGGTGGCTTACCATGGCGAGAAACTTTCACACATAGTCTAAAAGTATCCCACTTATGACAAATAAATGTATTCCACTGTGCAGGCCTATCACCAATGGAAGCATTACATTATGGGGAAGCAAACAGTCATCCACATAGACCACCGACCCCTGTAGTTCATACAAACAAAAAGGAAGTTGCAAAATTATTTCCATCGGAAATGGTCCATATACCTGCAACAGTTCCAAATAAAAATTAAGTACAATAAGGGAAACACCAATAATGGTCCAAACTACCTCATTCTACCACTAGTCATGGTGTTGATCATTGTGCTCAACTCTTGTGAGCACGAAATTTCGGGGTGGCCACATCTTTACAAGAGCGATCCAGAATTCAACAACACATACCAGATACTCCTGGAAGGTAAGAAAAATTTTCACCTCCAGGATGAATTGTTATGCCACCTAGGACATATTTTTGTTCCTTCAAGAGAGTGTGCCAAGATGATTTGGCAGACACACTGTAGTCGGGTCAGTGGACATTTCAGAGGAGAGAAAATAGTGCAAGTACTCCATAAGTATATTATTGGTCGAACCTTCATCAGGATGTTGGGAAATACATTCGAACCTACACTGCCTATGTCATTGTCAAATCAACCATAAAGAAGCAAGGCCTATATGCTCCTATTCCTACTCCTAGTCGACCTTGGGAATACATCTCCATGGATTACATGCCGATCCTTCGTTCTACTAAGCACGACAATGACTATGTTTTCGTGGTCATCGAGAGATTCTCTAAGATGGCCATTATAGTGGCCTATAATAAGAGTATCACAGAAGAGGCCACTTCTAAGATATTCTTTGAGAAAGTGTGGGTACACTTTGGGATCCCACAATTCATTATCTCGAATCGGGATAGCAGATTCCTAAGTGAATTTTGGTCAAGTCTTTGGTCGATGTTGGATACCAAACTTACTAATTCTATGGTTTTCCACCCTCAAACTGATGGCCAAAAAAAGGTCATCAATAGGATGATCATGCACATTATGCACATGTACAACTCGAAGCATCCACGCACATGGGATGAAATCCTCCCCTATCTCTAGCATAGCTACAATAGAGCTCTTCGTAGCTCAACAGGCCACGTCCCCTTTTAGGTAGGGCTAAGATTTCATTCATTATGTCCCTTTGATGTGGCCATACCATTTGCATCCACTCAGGTTGATTCAAATCACATCCAATCTAAAGTCGACAGGGCTAACAACTTCATCAAGCACATTCAACACATCCTTCAGTAGGTCCATGATATATTGGATAGAGCCAATGCTAAATATAAGCAACGCCATGATCAACATTGGGTGTCGCACAAGTTCCAAGTGGGCAACAAAGTTTGGCTAAACTTGTACAAGGAGTGCCTTGCTAGACCCCATCGAAAGCTTCACCTACTATGATATGGGTCATACAACATCACCAAGGTTGTAGGGGAAAATGCCTTCGAGCTCAAGATTCCACCCTTCCTTGGTTTGCACTTAGTGTTCAATGTAGATCACCTTCAGCCATACTTTCCACCATTATTAGACACATCCGACATTGCAAAACAACTCACACCAATATAGTTAAACCCAGACTACATGAAATAGGCCACAATGGATCATATCATGGACATGTAGATCAAGAACACTCCCCAACAAAGGATCCAGCTATATCGAGTTGTCACCAGACCAACTCCTTCACCATGGCAAATGGTTCACCAAGAACCAGATTCAACAGAAATGTACTCACCTCATTGAGGCTTTGAACACAATGGGGGCCATTTATTCCTAATAAAGGGGGAATTATCCAAGTGGATATTGGTGGCCACCTACCTATTCCACATATATCTCCAGTCGGTTTCATCTGTTTCATCGTTTATTGCAGTATTTACTATCTTTAGCAGTCTTTCGTGTCTTGAATTTCTGGAGCAATTTTGACCCCCTAAATGGAATTTTTTGAGGTTTATAGTAGGCTCACATCCATAGGTAGGGTCTTGTTGCAAACCATGCAGTATTCAGAGAGATATTTCCAATAAGGTATTGTATGCGACAAACAGAGATAATATGACCAAGTTACGACCCTGGGAAGTTGGTTGCCCAACTGACCCCAATGGGGCCCAAAAACTCTTGGTGTTCCATCTCCTGGGGTTAGTGTTTTGGTTGTTTAGGGTTTTCTTTTGTTGTTCAATAATAAATAGGCCCTTGAGCCTCATTTTAACATAGTTCAAAGGCATGTAGTCGCCACATCTCGTCTCAGAGATAAGCTACCATCATCCGAGCTAGTTTTATTTCCATTCTTTTTGTAAGCATATTTCATTAATTGATATTAATGAAATGAAGTGTTATTATGATGCATCTCTATATTTATTATTATATCTATAATTTGTTGCATTCATGTTTAAGTTCGAATCATAGAATCAAGTGAAAATGTTAATCTTGGAAGCATACTATATGTACTAGGTTTGGAAAAGAATTTGGTTTCCATTTCATGTTTCAAAGATAAGGGAGATAGAGTAGCATTTGTTGATGGAAAAGTTCTTGTATGGCCTAAGGGTTCTATTATAGATTTAGCTAGAGTAATTTGATATCTTGAAGGAAGTTTGTATAAAGTCTTGAAACAACATGCTCCAACACTTGTACATAATTATATTAATCCATGTGAGATTTGGCATAGAATATATGCACACATTCACTATAGAGTTGATCCTGCTTTAAAACAAAGGATGTATGCTTGGCAAGAATGTTAAGAATCCCTTTCCTAGCAACAAAATAAAATCCAAGGAAATCTTGGATCTAGTCCATTTTGATTTATGTGGTCCAATGCTAGTGAAATATCTTAGAGGATCTTTATATTATGTAACCTCTATCAATGACTTCTCCCCCAAACTTGGACTTACTTCATGAAGAAAAATGATAAATTATTTTACAAGTTTCAGGAATTTAAGGCTGAAGTGGAAAACTTGAAGGGAAAGAAAAGCAAAATTCATACATCTGATAATGGAGGAGAATATACTTCCAAAGAACTCATTTATTTTTGTAAATAAGTTGGGATTAAGAGGGAGTTGATAGTCCCTTATAATCCACAAAAAAAATGGATTTGCTAAAATAAAGAATAGAACCATTAAATAATTCGTTAAGGAAATGATAAATGATCAAGACTTAACTATGTTTCTATTGAGTGAAGCATCATTGGCAATTGTTTATATCCAAACTAAAAGTCCTTATGGAATTTTAGAATACAAGACTCATGAAGAAGCGTTTACTGGACTTAAACTTGAGGTTAGTCATCCGAGAATATTTGGTTGCCCAATTTATGTTCATGTACCCAAATATAAGATGAAGAAGCTAGATCCTTCAAGAAAGAAAGGAATGTTCGTTGGATACAGTGAGTCGTCAAAGGCTTATAAAATCTATGTTCCAAGACAAAGACAAGTTGAAGCTAACAAGGATGTGACCTTTGATGAGAATGTTGCCTATTGGAAATATAAATAAGTTCCAATGGATTATGATGAGGACAACGAACATGAAGCTCTCATGGAAGAAAGTTATGGTCCATCCAATCCTTCAGAGTATCCCACAGATTATAAAGAAGAGCCAAAATGGACTAGAAAACCAATGGATATAATTGTTGTCCTTTATATTAAGAAGAGGCCAACATGGCTTATATCGACCTTGCCGGAAGGATAAGGAAATGCAACACCATGTGGCTCCTTCAAGGGAATCAAGAGACTAAAGAGGTATTATGGCAATGCAACATTAATGATTAAGTTTGGAAGGATGTGATGTTAGAATAATACCATTCAATCATGAAGAATGATGTATGGGAGATTTTGCCAAGGCATAAAGGAAATTCCATGATCACCTCTAAATGGGTATACAAGATCAAGCATGTAGTGGATGGTAGTATTGAAAAATACAAGGTGATATTGTGGCTAGAGGGTTATCGCAGAAAGATGGAGATGACTATGATGGTATTTCTACTCTGGTTTCCATGTACACTACCATGAGACCTATTATTTCCATTGCTTCTTCTACGGGTTGGAATTTACATCAGATGGATGTAAAGACTACTTTCCTCAATGGTGTGATTGAGGAATAAGTGTACATAGAACAACCTAAAGTTTTTGAGGTTCATGGAAGAGAGTCTCATGTCTGCAGATTGAAGAAAACCTTGTATGGACTTAAGAAATCACCTAGAACCTGGTAATCTTGAATTGGCAGTTACCTAACAAGACCTGGCTTCTACAGAAGTAATGTTTATCCAAATCTATATTTCAAGCTTGAGAAGAATGAACCTATGATTATATTATTTTATGTTGGTGACTTATTTCTTACAGTTGTGGAGAATCTCATTATTCAAAGTAAGAGGGAGTTGGATTCTAAATTCGATATGAAAGATATTGTATTGATGAACTATTATTTGGGGCTAGAAGTATGGAAAAATCCTGGTGAAATCTTCCTTAGTCAAGGAAAATAGATTATCAAGATCCTCCAAAATTTTGGAATGATGGATTGTAAATCGATGGCGACTCCCATGGTGACAAATATGATAAATTTGAGAGACTTTGAATCAAATTTGATAACTCCATCCATGTATCAAAATAATATTGCCTCATTGATATATTTGGTTAATACCAGGCTGAAAATTTGCTTTGCAGTAAATACTTTAAGCCAGATCCAGGTGGAATCGAAGCATTATCATTGGATTGCAGCAAAAAATGTACTGAGATATTTACATGGTACTGTTGAATATGGTTTGAGATATGTATCAAATGGTGATATACAAGTGCATGGCTATATGGATGCAGATTGGGCAAGGAATGATAAAGATAGAAAGAGTACATCCAGAGGATGCTTTAATTTGGGCTTCACTATGATTTCGCGGATGAGAAGGAAGCAGACATCTATTGCACTCAATACTACCAAAGCATGATATATTACATCCAATTTAGTGATTTTTGAAGTAGTGTGGCTTTGAAAGTTACTCACAGGATTATTTGACAATGAGCTTGAGCCAACCATGATATATTGTGATAATCAAAGTTGTGTGAATCTGACATAGAATCCAATTTTCCATGACAAGTTGAAGCACATCAAGATCAAATACCACTTCATTCGTGACATGGTGTAGAAGGGAGCATTGAAGCTCCAATATGTTTCTATTGATGAGCATTTGTTGAAGCCTTTGTCTAAAGTGAAGTTTGTATACTTCATGGACAAACTTGGACTTGTTAAGAATGCCTCTCTCATTAAGAAGGAGTGTCGATGAGATAGCATCATGGAATGACATTCTCCCTATGTCATATATGACCATAATTAGGGAGAATGGTTCAACAGAGGATAGTTATTCTTCCTGTGCTAAGTGTATTGACTACGATTAGGAATAATGGTCCTTGAGGCCCATAATTACTTAGATAGAGTGTTTCCTTTCAAGCATCAAGCTCATTTAGTATCAAGTCCATGATTATTCAAATAGAGTGTGGCCTTTGGAGATCCACCTTGTCTTAAGTATTGACCAGAATGATGGTGAACCAAGACTAGTATGTATACCATGTGTCAGATAGACTAGAATTATGGTGACTAGTTGATTCTAATGATGTACCATTTTTCAGGACTAACGACTAGAATTGTCGTGATGGCACACCGTAGGTCAGAGGTACTAACCAAAATTATGGTAGTCTGTTGATGCTACCAATCAACCATGTGTTAAATTTATTCAACCAAAATTATGATAATTGGATGATGTTGATATTATTGATGATTTGATATAACCTTTTCTTAAATAAATTTATCAACATGAAGAACCTTTGTCTAGTCATTATGAATACCTCCCTCGCTAAGAGGGAGTGTTGAATTTTGTAGTTATGTTTGATCTTCATAATTTATATTGTATCTCTTGTCATATATAATGTAATTGTAAAACATGTTCTTTATGTCAATTTCGTTTATTAGCCCTTGAAATAATTATTATAAGACATGTTATTCATGTTATATTTAAAAGATAAATTTCGAAATTTAAAACATGAATTTTTGGCTCCAAAATAGTCAAGTCAACCCTCCCTCAAGTCAAGTTGGCCCCAATGAAGAGAGACACCCAATCACAAAGATAAAACACTATATAAAGAGCATTCAACTTCCTCCACAAGGCACCATTCAACCTCACACAAGAAAGACTTTTGATAGGAATCCAAGCAAAGGAGAAGAAGGACAAGAAGGGAAAATTCATCTCTAGAATCTATCTATCTCTCTCTTGAACTCTCACGTGTGAATTTATGGGTAGCATATCTTAGGCAGGCCAAAATTTGGCCTAGGCATATCAGAGGGGGCCCAAGTTGTAGGGTGGAAATTTTGACTTGAATTTCCATTGAATAAAGGGATGCTTCACCAGGGTTGACCATATATTATTGATCAAGTTTAATCTCATAGTTGACTAGTGGCATTAGATGTATATCTTGTTGAATTTAATAATTTCTCTAAAGAAAAGGTTGTTGGGTTTATCCCCAAAGTGGGTTTTCCCACGGTAAATCTTGTGTTCCCTTTGTGCATTTTGATCTCTAGTGTACTTATTCTTTTATGGATGAATTTATGAAGTGTAATTGCTTAATGATAAAATTCTTTAAAATAATATCTACAACATGAGAAGTAATTATAAGTATTTCAGAAATTTGTGCTTGTATCTATTGCATTTGAAAAATAAAATGCCATCAACATTTTAAAGGTCTAGTGGACTTGCTATGGTTAGGCTAAGGATAACATATGGGAGCATGAGGAGGCCATGTGAGAGGAGTACCCACAACATTTTACATTTTTTGAAGAAAGGTGATTGTACATTTTATATAAGTGCACAAAGACTCAATTTTTGGAAGTTTGAGTTTTGAGAGCCACAACTATAAGAATTCATATCCAACCAATGTCAAATCCCTAGAAGGGATGTGAGACAACATGAGGGATTATAGTGTAGAGATTGGGGTGCACTACTTTGGGTTGTGAGGATTTAGAGAAATGAGTGTTACTAGTTGGAATTGTTTTAGGAGTCATTAAATTGTGAGATTTCTAAGCATTGTGAGGTCAAATTTTGTGTGTATCTACATATATATTAGATGGTGATGTGCATGAATGAAAATGAAAATGTAGGGAGAGGAGAATGTAATGGCTCAATTTTTAATCCCTAAATTAGCAACTTATATTTCTAAATATGTTGTGTGGTTGTGGGTAAAGCAATGTAATATGTAAACAATATACATATAAAATAACAAAATAAAATATGTCACCAACTACAAATGGATAAGGGCATAGTCATGGGGGGTATGTTTCCACAAGAGAGGGGGCTAAGAGGGGGTCCAAGGGAAAATTATACATGCCTAATAATCCCAAGTCACCTTTTTCAATTAATTTTGTAATGAAATTTCTATTCTCCTTTTCTATTATTTCAAAATCCCAGTCATTGATTTCATGTAAAAGGTTTGGTGGAAAAGTTGCGTCACCTAGTTATTGAAACCATAGCATGAATACAATCACCTTTTGGAATTGAGAGAGTCTAACGTGCATGGGACAAAAGGAAATTGAAATAGTAGGAGAGGGAGAGTTTTTATAGCTAGGAGAAAGAAAAGGGAGTTATAGGTGTTGAGAAGAGAAGGAAGCCATAGTGGGAAACTTGCTAGAGCTAGAAAATGCATAGAGAGTTAGGTTGTTGAGCTTGTGAGTGATTTTTCGTTGAAGAAATTACCCAAGAGAAAGTGATATTGTTGTTGTGATCATTCTTATTATAGTTGGAATTCTTGGAATCCCTGACAAAGAGATTTACTAGAGAACTTATGTTGGAGTTGTAGAAGGAAGTCGAATAGCTTGAGGGGTTGTGTCGTAAAGAAGGTGCTCCCATTCCTTGGGTTGTGCAGGTTGACGGTGAAAAAAGCTAGTGGATCATAATTGTTGTGGGAATTAGCTTGCTATGGGGTTTTACTAGGAATTGGGATTCATGTGGACAATAGTCAACCATAGGAGACATCATTTCTTGTGGATTCATAGGCCCAACTCAAATTTGACCTATTGTTGAAAGAACTAGAGAAATGTAGTTTATAGTTAAGTCGAACATCTACAACTAGTTTTGTGATTTTTATAAGATAAATGTTCTTATTCACTATGCTTATTTATTTAAAAGATGAATTTAATTGTTGTGGATTTTATTTTATGTTCTGAGCATTCCGATGTTGTGTATGCTTAAAATGGTGTGTATTCACGAATTTTATTTTTTATTTAGTTTCATGGGTGCGTTCATCATGCTACACACACTTAGTTGTAATGGGCATTAGAGTATTCCATTAGGTTTAGTAGTAATTGCACTACACCACATGTGTGAGTAATGTGAGTTAGCATTGCATTCACTCAATATCATGGTGGTCAATAAGATAGGTCAACTTGTGGGAGATATAACTTTAACATTAAAACTCTCATTGAGCTCATTTTCACATCATTGGAAAATTCACAATGTGTAGACCAACAACAAAAGGCAAGAACTTTGTTTGAAAAGTTTTGACCTCAAAAATGGTCATCTAATACCTAAAATGAGGTTTGGAAGATTATAAACCCTAAATAACCAAAGTAGTACATGCCTCTAAATTGGTCCCTACAAGCCACTAACTCCAAGTTTTCCACCTCAAAAGTATAGAAATAGATGATAAAGTCTATAATGATCTATTTGAAATCAGCATGACCATTATGAAAAGTAGGGGTTCCATTCATATTGTATTGATTAATGTTCCAAACTTAAGCAAAGTAGACACTAGAGTAAAACATAGGAATTAGAACTTGTAACAACCATATAGGCCACAATGTCTAAAGTAACTCCTTAGTGAGTTCACTCTCTTTGCATTGCATTTCATAACTAAAAATAAAAGAGCAAGACATAGTCCTCACCATTTAAAAGGGATTTTCCATGTTGGGTTTCTTAGGGTACATATTTTTTCATTGTATGGATGGTGTATTATTAGTTTTACCTTATATTCAAATCCTAGTTTATTCTTAATAATTGTGTGCTAAGATATTAATATTAAATATTGATATTAAGTAAAGAATTCCATAACAAGAGTTTGCAAAAGATTGTAAGACCTATTGTGATGAATTTCTACAATGTAATATCCACACAATTTACAGATCAATCATATTGTCCACCATATTTGCTCAAAGAGTCAAAAACTTTTCATCACAACTTCATAGATCAGTAGGAAGAGTAGAGATCTTTACTATGTCATCTTCCTCATCATGGTGAAAACATTAGGGTTTGAATTAGATCTTGACTGTTAGATCCCTATAATACTAGTGTAGCCACCATAATGTTATTCTTGTGCACCATAGAAGCCCACTATTGTTATTTTTGAGCCCTTACATTATTATTGTTATGTAGGCCCTAATTATATTTTTACCCTTTAGACTCCTATATATACCAAGGAGGTCTTATTATTTGAATCATCCAAGAATTGTTACATTATTATCTTGTTGTTTATCTATCGTTTCTTATGTTTACATGTTATTTTTTATCTAGATACATAAAATTTGGTATCAAAGCCCCTGAGCCTAAGGTTTTGCTACTTCAAACAAGTCATTGTGGAATTTTGGCTATGACTTTCCATTGGTGAAGATTCAAACTATGAAATTGGTACCACGTGGAGATGAATATTTATGAACATATGGTTACAATTTTAGACTCTGGTTCGCTATATTTCCAGAGATATGGTCCAAGGAAGTTATGGTTTATGTATGCTCCAGATTTAGTCTCAAACGAGTGTTTCACCGAAAATAGTCATAAATATCTCTTTGAGCATCGGATTTGAATTTTGTAAAATGTGACCAAAATTGCATGGACTATAGTTTTTCTAGGATTTTCAACGCCGAAGGTTGAAACAATGGCACATGGCAGTCCGTACAAGTTCACTCTACTGAACTAGTCCATAATCAAGTCATCGTGAGAAATTTGGCATAAATTTATCTTCAACAGTCCAATCTTGGCCTGGCTTATGGTGTTGGGGTCAAGGAATTGAAAAAATCATAAACAATGTGATAAATATGGTCGATTCTGTGGAGGTAATTTGAATTTTCTGTTGAAACAATCAAGAAAGAAGACATGAAGAGTTACCTCATGACACATTTTCAGAACTTGGGAGGCTAAAATCATATAGACATAATAGTTTCAAGGCCAGCCAGATCGATAAGCTCAAAATCAACCTCTTAAAAGGTGTGTATTTTTAAATTTGCATAAATGTTGTTTGAAAAATCAGTTTGAAGTGATAAAAGGGCATAGTGAAGTATATATATCATTAATTAGTTCCAAAATTTCTCCCAAATAAAAAAATTCTACAACCATTAAGCCCTCAAAAAGCTTTACTGTGACGCATGAAGAAGAAGAAATAAAACATGATACATCAAAATTATGAGACCAAGTGCAACAATTTTCACTCTAACAAATAGAGACTAAAAATGAATTGGAAGCAATGATGAATGTTAAGATGGATGGTTTAGAAGCAAAAATAAAAGGGGACATGGAAGGTTTGAAGGATGGTTTAAAATCAGAAATGGAAGGCTTGACAAAGTTGCTAGAAGAAATGCTTCCTAATGGTGACAAGGTATTCCATGAAACTCATGATCAAGAAAAAGAAAAGTAATGTGAATCATGATTCTAGAGACTCTAACCTTGGGTTGAGGACCAACTATATTCCAAAGATCATTATGATGAAGTTTGATGGCAAGGATCCAATAACATGGATACTACATATGGAGCAGTTCCTTGATCTACACGATGTGCAACACGCATAAAAGTTACGCATTACATATTTATATTTAGAACCAAATCATTTTTTGTGGTATCAATGTCCTTGTTATCATAAATCATTTATCACTTAGACAATTTTTAAATAGGAATTGATAGCACACTATGAGAATACAAAGAGAAATACCTTCTTTAGCCAACTGATAAATATGAAATAAATGGGTTTAGTTGGGGAGCACATTGAGGACTTCCAAATATTGAATATCAAGGTAATTTATATTTTAGAGGAGCATCTAATTGATGTCTTCATAGGAACTATAAAGGATAACATCCAACATGAATTTCGCCTTTGGAGACCTAATTCATTGGAGAATGCATTTAGTGTGGCAAGAAAAGTTGAAAGAAAAATTATGGCAACAAGGAGGTCTTCCTCTCACAACTATAAAGATGGAATTTTTTTTGTTCCTATCCTCCCACAACTTACAAGGTTCAAACCACAACAACTAGAGGAAAAAATAGAAAAAAGGCTTTGTTATAGTTGTGATAGAAAATACACTAAAGGTCATAAGTGTGTTGAGAAGAAATTATTTTACATAGATTGTGAAGAGGAGGAAGAAAATGAACAAGAAACATTGAAATATGAAGATATGCACCAAGAACCAACCCCAGCGGTTGGAAAAAGAAGAAATGGATCCAACCATATCTTATAATGCATTGGTAGGAATTACCACTCCTCAAACTCTCAAGATAGAAGGATATATCTAGAAGAAAAAAGTAATAATGATCATTGATTCATATAGTACCCATAATTTTATTCATTGTAAGATAACCAAGGATTTGTCATTGCTTTCTATATCCAACACTAGTGTCAAGTGATGGATGCAAATGGAGAAACTATAAATTGCTTAGGGAAGTGCCATAATATCAATCTAACTATTGGGCCTTTGAATTATCCTTATCTAACCATTCGTTTTCACACCATACCACTTACCCATTAGCACCATTTTTACCATTTTTCTCCATAAATGCACCAAAAATACCTCATACATGTTTACATAGTCTCTTATTATTATTTCATTTATTTATAATTAATTAAGAAGAATTTTGTTTGGTTTTACTAATGATAGTTTGTCAAATCAGTTTTTGTAGCTCAGTTCAAGTTTATGTAGCTATCTCTATGATCGAGGTAGAAACACCATTCTAGAAGGAAATTAGGCACATGTTCTTTGTTTCAAAAACATCCAACATGGATTTGTGTTGGTCAAAGTTCACCCAACTAGCACGTGTAAATATATAGCAAGATATCAAAGGAAATACGTAACATTTTTTACCAATCAAGTTTTGATGTGTTTTTTAAGCAAATGAAAACGAAATTGAAAAAAAAGAAAACATGGCTTTTTTTCCAGAACAAGCCGAATTATGCTCCAAGGTGGTGGTTTCCTAAAATTCGCTATGATTTGGGAGATTTTTCTAGTTATTTCAACCCTTATTTTGCAGATTGCATGGGCAAATAGTTTGCTAATGTGTCATTCAAACACACAATCAACAAAAAGGAAATAACAAGTTGTTCTTTAGTAAATTTGTGTCAAGGATATAAGTTTGACTAGATATGGGCTCATGTTTGATCCTAAAATCCTTCAAAATATATTTGATTTTATTTTCAAACTGATTTACTAAGATCTCATGGCCAAATTTCATGCTATGAAATTATGAGTTTATTGTTGCTTCAAAGCTCTATAAAATGTTGTAATCCCTTTGATGAATGGGGAATATAGATAGATTTAGAGAGAGATCAAGACTATATCAATGTTTTTGTTATCCTTCATTCAGTTATGTTGGCTCTTTTGATTATGTACGCACTTTTCTATTAATAAAATCTTGACTATTGTTATGGTTATGTTCTAATGAGAGGTGTCTACAATTAACCGCTAATTTCTCTGAGTAGTTAGATCTTGTTCTAACAAGAGGGCTCCCTGCTGGCTACAAGAGTCTAATCTAAATTCTTTTTTATTTTTTTTTTGTTAAATTTTAATATTTTTGTTTTATTCCCTTCCCGTCGTTATGTTTTATACTCCATTTTCTCACTAATTTCTCGTTTCTTATAGACACCAAGCACTTGAGTAAACCATTTAAATTATCAAAAACATTTTCCAATTAGCCTTTAGTTTTATGATTGTTTTTCAAGTCTTAGATTCATAGATAAAACACAAAATATTGCACATAGGCATCTCATATCATTTAAATTGAACAAATTTTGATTTTGCATGCGCACACCCACAATCATTTACTTTAAGTTTCTTGCAAAGATCGTTACAATTTGTCTTTCGAATTAGTGTAGCATATATAGAGTAGAAATTGAGAGTAGATTAGATTAAAATTGTCATTAATTTCCTTGATTAAGATTTCCAACTTTGATAGTTTATAATTTCCATGACTTTTCAAGAATAGTTTTCTTTCATTATTTTCATAGACCATAAATTTCATTGTCCTCGTAGATATTCAATGTGTGTGTTCCTTGTTTTAAGATTAATTGCATGAGTATTTCATTTTAATGAATAATTTCCTGACATCTTTTAGTTTCGCATATTTTGATCATTTATTAATTCTAATAGAATAGATTTCTTTTAGAGTTAAAATTGAAAGTTGAATTCCTAGCATATATTGTGTAAGTGTACTTCACAAATTGTTGACGGTGTTGGAAATCTGTCAACCAAGGGGGCTCCCCGACGTGAAGTCCCAATTAAACCTCACACCATTTGGAATAGGGGTCCCATCTGGAGTATCAACTTGGTTTCCATGTATTCTTATAGATTTTCCTTGGTTCTAACTATTAGCGAGAGAGGAACATGTGTGTTCCTTCGAAAAGTAAGTAAGTGTGCCTGGTGAGTGTTTAGTTGTAATTGTGTCAAAGTTCTTCTATTGTGGAGGAAATAGTAAAGTGAACCTATAAGAGAGAGGTAATAGTAAACCCAAGTAGAGACACATGCAAACAAGAAGGATATGTCTAAATCTAGCATAATAGTCCACAAAAGATGTGACATTCATTACAATCAATCAATGAGAAAGATATATCTAGTATCTTGCAGAATAGTCCACAAGGATGGGACAACTATAACAACCATTACAACACATTCTCAATAAGATAAGTACTAAAATAACTGAAATAGTTCAACAACTTTAGCATAGATGAAAGTGAACATGAAATACAAACATCTGCGGAATAGTCTTACAAATATTCATAATCCATGCTTGAAGGATGTGCTAGCCTTGAAGGGTTATGTTATTAAGTAAAAGTTCCAAGACACATGTATATAATGAACATCACTAACTCCAATAGTGGAGCATTGGAGCCACTCTTTTCTCCCCAAAAGAACTAGTATGTCTCTCTAATGCCTTGCGAGAGGAGCCAAGGTGAAAATTCCTTCGCTCATACAATTAGGGTGTATATATAACTAAGAGTTGATGCTTCACCTTCCTTGTGATTCTTTGACTACCCTCATGACTGTTTTACATCCTATGACTTTTTGACTTTACATGACTCTTCATATTCTGAATGTGTCCTTTGGACTAATACATTTTGAATAGGTAATTATATAATCCAAAATAATGATGTGGCATATGATGAATACGACAAGACATGACATGATACTGATGACATGGATAACATGACGATTTGACAGTACCAAGTTGTCCTTCTTGTTGCTTCTTTCTTTGTGTCTTCTTGAAAATATGGTAAATGTTCTTCTTCCTCCTCCTCTTTATGACTTGAAGATGAGGAGTCTTCCATGTGATCTTCATCTTCATCTTCATCTTCTTTTATAGCCTAGTGTTCCTTTGCCTTCTCATATGATGATCATCTTATCTCTTCAGCTCCATATGTATCTTCTAGCATATCCTCCTTCTCCATATCCTTCTTCATCACCTTTCCATAACATGAAAGAGTACCTGTATCTGCAATCCACTCATGGCAAGACGACATTATTCCTATAAATCCCAAGTCTAAGATGGTGCATATTGATCCATTGACTAAGCCAGAACTGGGAGACAGGCTAGAAAAAAGGCTCAGTAATTAAGCAATTGTGAAAATCAAGAAGTCAAGCGTGAATCTTGAGCCTTGACACTGCACAATGCACAGTTCAAGTTTGACTAAGGAAGAAAACTGCAAAATCTAGGATCTCAATGTGACAGGTTGATGGGATGGGAACTGGGTCATCCTATTGTGTAGTTCTAGAGGACAATGGAGCCTAGGTGATTGTGAAATTGTGTAGTTCAAGAGCTCAAGATCAAGGCTTAAGCATTGAGACTGTACAATGTGTAGTATTGATTGAGCAGGAGAGAGAAATTGCGTAGTTTTGGGAGTTAATGAGTTAGTCAGAAGGGATTTTGCATTGTTTCAGCCAACTGCATAGTTTTGGAAGGAAAAGCAAGCTTGGTGATTATTTATTTATGCAGTTAAAGAGCTCAGGGTTTGCGCTTGAGCTCAGATATTGCACAGTGCATAGTGGGTGTCAGGCTGGAGGGCTGGATTGTGCAATTTTGGGAGCTAAAGGTCAGGCTTGAGAACTAGAACTGCACATTCCACGGTCCTGGGAATAAGTAACTACACATTGTGCAGTGTCGAGGGACAAGGATACAACTTGAGTGTTTTAACTACACAATGCAAAATTGAGGAAAGCCATATGAGGCTAGGTGGTTAGGGAATTTCCAAAAATTGGCTAAGTGTTGGACCGTAGAGACTGATGTGAAAAATGATATGACTTGAATGTGATTACACACTTGAAAAAAAATTATGACACTACAACACAGATCATCAAAAACATGTTAACAACATATTTCCCTTAATGTGACAACTTTGCAATGACTTCACAACAAGTGCGACACTAAACGTACACTTTGCAACAGTCGTGATGACACTTGTGCGACAATGCTTAAAACTTTGGGGATGAGTGTGAACAATGTTTACATGGTTAGACAAACTCAGTCATACAAAGATAACCCCTTGAAACCACCAGAACAAGCATACGTACATTGTGCAAAAACTAACATGTGAAAAGAGGACAATTGTTGAAGTGTGAATGACTCTTGTGATATGTGAACAATAGTGAAAATAACACATGCCAGAGAAAATACAACATGAAAACCACACTAATTAGAGTGAAAGGAAGCAAAAGCGACATCTGAAAACATGAAAATGACACTCAAAAAAACAAAGGTGTGTGGAAGCGACAGTTTGAAAAACTCACCAAAATGGAAGTACAAACGTAGCTAGAATGTAAGAAACTGCCATTTTCAGTGCGCACTAGCTGTCAACATGGATTGGACATTGCACAGTCATGGTCTTGATGGAACGTGCTATTATTGTCCAAGCTTGTGTAAAATAATGTGCTCATGCACTTGTTAATGACTAAGGATGTGTGAGTAAGTGACTTCAACACTTCTTATCCAAGAAGGGAGCTCTGTTAGAAAATTATATATTACGGAGCAATGGAACACATAAAATATTGCAGAAATATAAACACAGAAAACGCACAAAACAAGAGAGACACAAATATACGTGGTTCACCCAGTTTG
>APFE030297458.1:30309-83323 GCA_000404065.3 Pinus taeda
CCCCCATTTTGAACTGGGGTCCAATGTGGCGGTACTTTTGAATATAGAAGATAATCAGGCTCCACACCCAACAAGCTCAAAAATCATTAGTTGATCAAGAAGTGACTACAGAATGACCGATCGCAAGATACAAAGTAGGATCCAAAATTCGATTGTACGCAAAATTTTGGAGATTGTTTTTCGTAGCGACAACACTTGGTGACACGCTGATAGAACTCCATATTCTTTTCCTTGGTTAATTCTTTTGTGAAAGTTCTAGTTCTTTAGGAAGTATTGATTCATCACTGAGATTACTTGGCTTCCCCACTTACCCCGTGCGTAAGCATAGTTCCCTTCATTCCTTTACTTGGTTAAACAAAAACATAATATCTGAGTGATCACACAATGTTGTGAATCAGGATAGGTTACAGAAGTTTGCAAGGTTTAGATTTTCAAAGTATATTTTTTCATCTCTAGTGTTGCTCCACTACTAGTAGGCCTAGACAGTACCCCGACGAAGTCACTTCAGGAACACAAACATTGCTTCACTTCTTTGCATAGGAATCCTTTCTCTTCTTTCACCTTTATTTATTTAAATAGGATTGTTCATTGAAACTTATTTATTTATGGGCGGAAGAGGGATCCCAACTTATTGAGAGCAGGAGAGGTTGTTCCTTTAGAGAAGCATATAGAGACCTGTGATTTAGGTTTGCTTTTTTAGATTTTTCCCTTGTCCTTCTCTACTTGGTTGGATTAGCCTAAAAACATTGAAACATAAAAACCCGAGTATAGGCATGAGGTTTCCAAAATAAACATGGAGGTCATGGTTCGACACAATTCTTTCTTAACGCAAGGATTGTATTTTCCATTAGAACATCGTCGACCAAAAAATGTAACCAAGGCAGGAAATAAGGGAAAAGAGTTATGCAAATGTTGGAGTGTTACAAGGTCCTTTTCTATTTTGCCACATTCCCTTTGAGCCAATAGAGCATCTTCATGCATGGTCTCACAAAACAAAAGGAAAGACAGTACACAACAAGGAAACAAAACTAAAAGACAAGACAAAAAATGGGTAAAGCAAAACATGATGTAAAACCAAAACCAGAAAAAACAAGACAAACTACAGAAAACGAATGCAGGATGGGTAGGTAAACTAAAATGAAAATAGACCTACTCCTAACATAACTAATTAAAAGGTCGGGGTCACATATAATGGAATTTCCAATGTAGCCACCATAATTGTTCCTGAACTTCAATCATAAAGATTTGATCAATTAAAACGAATGTAAAATAATGTGAGATAAAAAAAAAAAAAAGAACTTGAATAGTTTGTACAAAAAATTGAAGTTCTTTCTTGTTAGCAGAAAGATAAGCCATAGCCACTGCTTCTAACTAGTTTATATTATTACCTTTTTAATGAGAACCATCATTCAACAAACCTATGAAGGGTCTTGTGAATGTGTCTCCATCTGCACCAAACTCCTTAGCAAGCGTGAGGAAAGATCGAAACTTTTTATTTGCAATGGAGCTTGCCAGGTAACACTGTTCCAACCATTTAACGATTGGATCGTAAAATTCATGATAATCCTCTTGAAAACCTCAAAATACTTGAAAACATGAATTTTTAATTAGAGGCATAGGATTACGATGAGAATCTTGTGAGGGAAAATATATTTGATCATATTCAGTAGTCATGTCGAGACAGTGAGGACCTGGCATAACCAACAACGAAGGTTGAAGTGCCTCATTTGCTCGACCAATATTCGAATAGTGAAATGTTGAACCATAAATATCAAAGGATGTAGAACAATTGTCATTGGATGTGCTGGAAGGAAAATGATAAGTTGAATGATAGTCATCAGAGATAGGATAATGATCATATGGGTTGATCAAAGCATCTAATTCCCAGTTTGTAATTTACAAAGATACATAAATTTTAATATCTTTGTGAATGCTCTGAAAACTCAAATCACTTCCTCGCAGGCTGAATGTGACAAACCATTTTCCTGTAATTGGTGATAAATTATACAAGCATCATAATCATCGAAATAATTTAAAAAGGGTCTCAGCACAACAAACACATGAGACCAATTAGGACATAGTGAACAGAGAAGGATTTGATTTGTGTGATAACTTGTACATTCATTATCACTCAAGAGGATTTCAAGTGCAATGAAGGGAAAGATTCGCAATAGAACATTCACAAGGAAAACCAGGATCAGATTACTAAGAAATGAATCTGATAGGCACGATCCCTTCAGCCAAAGATGGTATTTTCAATGATAAACTTCACAATTCCATGACTAGACTATGAGAGATACACACTCCAAACCTGAGTTTGGTGCGATAGATTTGCATGAAGATAAATGAATTGAAAAAGGTTCCTCCTGAATCCAGTTAGAACTAAAATCTTGAAAATTTGAAACATCTGAAATACCAAACATTTTGAAAAAGGAATTTTCATCGAGTGAAACCATGCAAAGAGAAGGATTGTGTGAGAGAAACTAGATCTGGCATAGTCTTGGGAGATTACCAGAGTTGTGATATCCTAAGATAACCATCAATGGAAGTTAAAGTGCCTCAACTCCCTGGAAAGTACTGAAACTTTTTAGGATTGTAAAATAGCATTTTGAATATTGAACCAGATCGTGCATGGCTTGAGGATAGCTACTACCATTGGTTTCAATAAGACCACTGCTCACCAGATGAAAGCCAATTATGTCACTAATTTGACTAGGTTTTTCACTTCAACAACCATATTACTCAAGTCGAAAGATTCTTTTGATCGCAAATTTGAAGATGCATGAATCGGGGAATTCTCATGAGCGAGTTGAATTGAAGAGTTGTCTTCATGCAGGAGAAGAGATGATGAGGGATGGGAAGAGTACTCAATGATTTGATTGTTTTCAATTTCTTCATGGATAATCTCACCACCTTGCCAATTGAGAAGTTAAATCATTGGATGAAGGACTTGAAGAGCATGAAATAGCTCTGACGTAAGTGGATGCATTGCAAATGGTAGAGCATAAGGGATAGTGAGATGAACAGGAAGTTTTGATAAGCACGTATTTTTTAACCGAATCAGATTTTGGATCCAAATTGAAATATTCATGAGAAACCAAAAGATCATTTGATGCACCTAGGTATTCGTGGTCATATACATCAAGAAAGTCATCATTATTGCAATGATTATTGCCCGAGGCTATGGATTAATTGAAATAATTGATTGCATTTGATTCACTATCGAGATTAGTAGATTGAAAATCATCTAAGAATGGAAGTGTGTCATCTTCACATGGAGGATTTTGAAAAGGAGAAGAAATATTGAAAGCATCTTCACCTTCCTGTTCCTCTATCTACGTAATATGACTTCCTTGTATCTAATTGCAATTTGAACCAGCAACTCAAAAATTTAAAGTGTGTGGAAAACTAGGCGTTAGAGCAAGTTGATCGGGTGGATCACAGTACAAAGAGTCGTGATATTTAGATGATACAGGATAACAGAAATCCAGATCAGATTCGAGACTAGAGTTATGAATAGTAACATCATCTTGTGGAGTGGACGAGTTAGTCTTCACCGTGGGATTCATGAGCCATTCTAGGATTTTCTCCATTGAATATGAGTCATGACAAGAAGAAGAAGAATGAGAAGATGGATTAGGAATTTGATTTTCATATTTCCAAACTTTATTATCATTGCAAGGAGGCACCTTCATCATAATTGGAAAAGTATGAGGAGAAAGAATGAAAGGATCAAAAAATTCCTCCTCTGAAATTAGAGGTGTCTCATAATTCATAAGAGTTTGGAAAGTAGAAACACCTAGGGGTTCAGGTTCACTATGCGAAGAGACATGAACCAAATGCTGAAACTTGTGTTTAAATAAATCCCAATCTGGATCTTCTTCAGGAAATTCATAACAAAGGCGAAGGAATCAATTAGAGAAATATTCAATTGATTCATCATGCTTCATTCTTAATTGATTGATTCTTTTATAAACATCTCGGTAATCATACCTATCAAGGGCTTGATAAATCTCCTTGAGGAAATGATGGAAATAATGGATGGAGGCGGGTGGTAAGGGATGGCACCATTGATTAACATGGCCTTCAAGGGTTAAGAAGAAAATCACATAAGAAAAATCTTCATCATCGATTT
Source organism: Pinus taeda (assembly GCA_000404065.3). NCBI lineage: Eukaryota > Viridiplantae > Streptophyta > Pinopsida > Pinales > Pinaceae > Pinus > Pinus taeda. The sequence continues at coordinate 34,445 of APFE030297458.1, forward strand.
CATAAGATTCACAAAATTTAAGAAAATAAAAAATGTGCATGGTTATGGATGTTCCATCCTCACCATCAAAGTTTAACTAAGACAAGTGATTAAGAGGCTCATCAGGAATTGAAAATTGGCAAATGGATAAAATAGAGAAACACCCAATGAGTAAGATTTGAGGATGAGGCATTTGAGATAAGAGGTTCAAAACAGATTCAATGGGCATAGCTTGTCATGTGGCTCTCCTTCTAGCACCATTGTTGATGGTGCTAGAAATCCATCAACTAAGGAGTCTCCCAAATGTGAAGTTCCAATTATACATCACATCGTTTTGAATAGGAGTCCCATCCAAAGTATCAACCTGGTTGCCATGTATTCTTATAGATTTGTCTTGGCTCTAACTATCAGCAAGAGAGAGGAATGTGTGTGTGCCTTCGAAAAGCAAGTAAGTGTGCTTGGTGAGTGTTTGGTTGTAAGTGTGTAAAATTTATTCTACTACAGAGGAAAGAGTAAAGTGAGCCTCTAAGAGAGAGGTAATAGTACCACCCAAGTAGAGACACACGCAAAAACGAAGGATCCGTCTGACATCCAGCGGAATAGTCCACAGAAGATGCGATGGTCATTACAACCAATCAATGAGAAAGATCTATATGGTATATTGCAGAATAGTACATAAGGATGGGAAAATGATAACAACCATTAAAACACATTCTCACTAAGATAAGTACTAAAATAACCGAAATAGTTCAACTACTTTAGCAAAAATGAAAGAAAACATGAAATACAAACATCTGTAGAATAGTCACACAAATATTCATAATCCATGCATGAAGAATGTGTTGGCCTTGAAGGCTTTTTCTTATTAAGTAAAAGTTCCAAGACACATGTATATAATGAACATCACTAACTCCAATAGTTGAGTGTTGGAGCCACTCCTTGCTCCCCAAAAGAATCTAATGCATTGTGCGAGGATCCAAGGTGAAAATTCCTTTGCTCATACAATGGGGGTGTATATATAACCAAGAGATGATGCTTCACCTTACTTGTGACTCTTTGACTACCCTCATGATTATTTGACTTCCTAGGAATTTTTTACTTTACATGACTCTTCATATTCTAAATTTGTCATTTGGACTAATACAATTTGAATAGGTAATTACATAATCCACAATATTGATGTGGCATATGTTGACTTGTGACATGACATGACATGATATTGATGACATGGAAAACATGATGATGTGACAGTGCCAAGTTTTCCTTCTTGCTTCCTTTTTATTTTTATCTTGTTGAAAATATGGTACATGTTCTTCTTCCTCCTCCTTATGGCTTGAAGATGAGGAATATTCCATGTGATCTTGATCTTCTTATTTTTTTATAGTCCAGTGTTCCTTCACCTTCTCACTTGATGATCATCTTATCTCTTCAGCTCCATATGTGTCTTCTAGCATGTCGGCCTCCTTCTCCATATCCTTCTTTTTCATATTGCCATAGCATGAAAAAGTACCTATATCTGCAATCCATTCATGACAAGACGACATGAGTCCTATAAACCCCTAGTCCAAGATGGTGCATATTGATCCACTGACTGATCTTGAACCGAGTGATAGGCTGGGAAAGAGGCTTAGTAATCGCACAATTGTATATCTTAGGCAATCAGAGGTGAAATTTGAATGTTGAGACTACGCAATGCGCAGTTCAGGTTGGATTGATGAAGAAAACGATGTAATATGTGAGCTCTGTGTGACAGGATGAGGGGATGGGCACTGGATCAGCCTATTGCGTAGTTCTAGAGGATGGGGGAGCCTAGGTGATTACACAATTGTGCAGTTCAAGAGCTTAGGTTTGAGACTTGAGCCTTGAGACTGCGGAATATGTAGTACTTACTTGGAAGTAGAGAGAAATTACACATTTTTGGGAGTTAATGAGTTAAACTGAAGGGATTTTTCATTGTTTCAACCAACTGCACAGTTCTAGGAGGAAAAGCAAGCATGGTGATTATGTAGCTACACAGTTCAAGAGCTCAAGGTTTGAGCTTGAGCTTAGAAATTGTGCAGTGTGCAACTGGGCCCAGGCTGGAGGGCTGGATTGCACAATTCTAGGAGCCAAGGTTGGCCTTAAGCACTTGAACTGCACAGTGCATGCTCTTGAGAAGTAGGAACTATGAATTGTGAAATTTCAAGGGATAGGGATACAACTTGAGGGTTGTAACTGTGTAGTGCGCAGTTAAGGAAGGCCAGATGGGGCTAGGTTGCTGGGGAATTTCCAAAAATTGGATAAGTGTGGGACTGAAGAGGCTGATGTGAATAATGATATGACTTGATTGTTATCACACACTTGAAACACTTTGGCTACAAAACCACATAGATCATCTGGAACACGTTAACAACATATTTCCTTCAATGCAACAACTTTGCAATGACTTCATGACAAGTGCGACACTAAAGGTACACTTTGCGATGACCGTGACGACACTTGTGTGACAGTGATTGAAACTTTTGGAATGAGCGTGACTAATTTTTACATGGTTAGACCAACTCATTTGCACAAATATAACCCCTTGAAACCACCAAAACAATCATACATACATTGTGCGATAACTAACATGCGAAAATACGAAAATTGCTAAAGTGCGAATAACTCTTATGATATGTGAAGGATGGTGAAAGTATCACATGCCAAAGAAAATATAACTTGAAAATGGCACTAATTAGAGTGAAAGCAATAGCCGAAAGCATGAAAATGACACTCACAAAAACAAAGGTGCACGTAAGTGAAAGTTTGCATAACTCACCGAAATGGAAGTACAAACAAAGCTAGAATGTGTGAAATAGTCATTTCCAATGCGCACTGACTGTCGATGTGGATTGGACATCGCACAAGCACAGTCTTAATGGAACGTGCTATGCTTGTCCAAGCTTGCATAAAATAATGTGATCATGTACTTTTTACGGATTGAGGATGTATGAGCAAGTGACTTCGACACTTCTTATCCAAGAAGGGAGCTCAAAAAGAATCATTTGATCAAGATGTGACTATAGAACGACCAATCACAAGCTCCACAATAGGCTCCAAAATTTGAGTGTACACAAACTTTTGGAGGGTGTTTTTCACAGTGTCAACACAAGTATATGAACTCGGATTGACATATAAATGTAATTAATTTAACTCACAATTAAATTACCGAACACTAATCATGGGTGAATATGTATTCAATAGTACGATGCTTTACATTCCAATGGGTGGTGTCGATTTTGTATTAAGATTCCAATGGTTACAATCTTTGGCGATGATAGTTTTTAGTTTTCAAGAATTTTTCTTGATTTTTTCTAGGAAGTAAAGGAAATTTAATTAATGGTTATCACATGGAAACTTAGGAAGATAATCAACTCTAATGGCGTGAAAAATATTTTGAATAAGGAACAAGTGGTAATTGCACAATTATTCTCACTATATGTTCATACATCTTAGTCATCAATTTGTTTATATCTCCAGAGCATCCTTGACAATCATTCCAAGGTATTTGAGATTCCCAAAGGTCTCCCACCTATTACTAATCATGGTCATGCTATTCACTTGATTCCAAGAATTTTTCCTCCAAACATCATACCTTATAGATATCCATATGCCTAAAAGAGTGAAATTGAACTTATGGTTGCAGAAATGCTAGAGGCAGGTATAATTCAACCTAGCCACAGTTCTTTCTCTTCTCTAGTAGTATTGGTGCACAGGAAGAATGGATCATGGCATATGTGTACGGATTATAGAGAGTTTAATAAGATCACTATTAAAGATAAATTTCTCATTCCTGTCATTGATGAATTGTTGAATTAACTACATGGAGCAATTTACTTCACCAAGTTGGATCTTTTTTGATGATATCATCAAAATAGAATGAAGACAGGAGACATTTTGAAAAACAATATTCAGAAGACATGAAGGTCACTGTGAATTTTTGGCCATGCATTTTGGCCTTACTAATGCACCTTCCACATTTTAAGGTTTGATGAATTCCACTTTGAAACCCTTAGAAAATTTGTATTATTATTTTTCGATGATATACTAATCTACAACAATTCTTGTAAAGATCATGTTCAACATGTTGATAGGGTGCTTCAACTATTGGAGGAGAAACAATTGTATGCAAAACCCTCCAAATGTTTCTTTCGGGTATAGGAAGTGGAATATTTAGGTCATATTGTATCTCATGAGTGTGTTAAGTTAGACCCTAACAAAATTAAATCCATAAAGGAATGGAAAATTCCCACAACCTTAAGGCATATTCGAGGATTTCTCAGGTTCACGGGGTATTATAGCAATTTTGTTAAGAATTATGGGAAAATAGCAACACCAGTAACAACATTACTAAATAAAGATGCATTTTTTTGGGACTCCAGAAGCAACTAAGACCTTTGAACATCTTAAAGAGGCAATGTGCCAAGCTCCAGTCTTAGTTACGCTAGACTTCACAAAAACCATTATTATGGAATGTGATGCCTCATTAGATGGCATTGGTGTTGTTTTAATGCAAGAAGGAAGTCCCATTGCTTTTGAGATTCGTTCAATCAGGGAAAGTCTTTACACAAACCTATTTATGAGAAGGAAATGTTGGAAATACAACATTCCCTAAAGCAAGGGCACCCTTACCTAATGAGAATACCTTCAAGGTAAAAATATATCATGATAGTGTTAAATACTTCTTGAACAAAAATTATCTTAAGAAGAGTAGCAAAAATGAGTCACAAAGATGTTGGGTTGTGACTTTGAAATCATCTACAAAAAAGAGAAGAAAAATGTTGTTGCAGATGTACTCTCAAGAAGCGATGAATATGTGGAAGCATTTCTCTGTGCCATTTCTATTGTCTAACCTAATTGGATAACTGAAGAAAGGGATGAATGGAAGAATGATGAAGAGGTGTGGACACTCATTCAAAAGTTGCAACAAGATCCTAGTGCATCTAATACATTTATCTAGAAAAATGATTCACTGTGGTACAAAGATCATTTATATCTATGTAAGAACTCCCAACTCAAACAAAATGTTATTTTGGAATTGCACACATCTCCTATAGGAGGGCACTTAAGATGTTTAAAAACTTGCCACAAGGTCAAGTAGGATTTTTTTTGGGATGGACTTAAATTTGATATTCAAAAGTTTGTGGCAAAATGTTTGGTTTTCCAACAAAAGAAAGTTGAAACAATTAAGACCCCAAGTCTTTTACAATCATTAGCCTTTCCAAGTCAGTGTTGGGAGGAGGTCTTAATGGATTTTATCGTATTTTTACCCAAGTCTAAAGGAAAGAGTTTCATCACGGTGGTAGTTGATAGACTTAACAAGTATGCACACTTTTGTGCATTATCTCATCCTTTCAAAGCCAGTACATTCGCTATTGCATTTGTGGAAATAGTTCAAAAGCTACATGGAAACACAAATATTATTGTAAGTGATAGATATCCCATTTTCATTCGATATTTTTGGATAGAATTATTTTCTTGTCTTGGTACTCAATTAACTCATAGTTCATCTTATCATCCTCAATATGATGGGCAAATTGAGATAGTGATCAAATGTTTGGAAGGGTATCTTCATTGTTTTCTATCTAATAAACAAACACAATTGGTCAAGTGGTTACCTCTGGAAAAATGGTGGTATAACACTTCCTTCCATACCATAGTAAAAATGACCCCATTTATGGCGCTTTATGGATATCATCCACTGTCCATCACATCGTCTTTAAGAGACAATTCTAAGGTTCAAGCAGTGGAAGATCACATCGAGCATCAAAAACAAGTTGTCCAACTCTTAAAGGATAGCGTGACTTTGGTGAAAAATTGAATGAAACAACAAGTAAATCAGTATCACAGTGAAAGAAGTTTTGATGTGGGTGATTGGGTATTTTTACAGCTACAACCATACAAACCAGGGAAAATTTTAAGGGCGAAATTTTGGTAATTGACTATTTTTTGGACATATTATGAAAAAAATATTAACCCATTTGGTTAAAAATTAACATATTTTTTACATACATATGGTTAAATGGATAATATTCGCCAAAAATTTACCTATTTTCATAGTAAATTACATATTTTTTATTGATTATTCGCATACATTCTCTATGTATGACTTTTCACACTAGAAGATTTGCCTCTAATACTATAAATAAACATAATATTTGAATCCTTAAACAATACCTTGATACAACAAATGTCTCTCAAGCAAGCTAAGAAGGATAATAAATTATCACCCAAGTACTATGGCCCGTACAAGGTGTTGCAAAAGATTTGTACTATGGCATACAAATTGGAGCTGCTTACATATTCACAAGTAGACATAGTTTTCCATGTTTCATGCTTAAAAAAAGGTTATAGGGGACAAGCTCACAGTTCAACTACATTGCCAAAACTTGACGAGGAAGGGAAAATCATATTGGAGCCTGAAGAAATCACGAAAACAAGAATCTAGCAGTTACAGAATCAATCAATTTCATATTATCACATTAAGCAGAAGAAATTACTTGTTGAAAATTCCACATGGGAGGATGAGTATTTCATACAAAAGCATCTATAAGTACTCAAGCATTAAAGACAACACTTTTTTAAAGGAGGGGCATATTAGGTTCCAATAATACTAGTGTAGCCACCATATTGTTATTGTTGTGCCCCATAGAAGCCCACTATTGCTATTTTGAGCCCTTGCATTATTATTGTTATGTAGGCCCTAATTATATTTTGACGCTTAAGACTCCTATATATACCAAGGAGTTCTTGTCACTTGAATCATCCAAGAATTATTTATTTATGTGATGTAAAGGGAGGTTAACCCTTGAAATAGCTTATTATCTAGTTGTTGGTCTATGTTTTCTTATGTTTATGTGCTATTTTTTATTTGGATACATAACATTGACTTTACAGGTGTTGCAAGGGATTTAGGAAAGGCAATGGGTCCCTAAATACTTCACAAGGATTTCAAGCTTCCCACAAACTCTATAAAGAGCCTTTTTCACTAGCCTTCTCTATCTCCAAGTCTTGAAGAGTAAGCTCTCATGTCGAAAGGTCTTCCAACGGGGTAGTTTTGTCAACTAAATAAGACTAATCTAATGCAAACTCCATCATGTAGGTATATAATGCTTCTTCTTGATTGAGGAGTTGACATTATTGAGCATGAAGCATAGAATAGTAACATGCCTTGTGCCAAAGAAATCCCTACAACTACAAACCATTTGCTCATAGTGGAATGTCTAAGTCCAAACATAATCCTTTACAATTAATCTTACGTACATGAATGAACCTTTGGAGAAGTCCATGTCAACACAAATATGGTCACATGTGATGATATGCCTACTCTTAGCCTTGGCAATCTAGAATGAAACTCACCAATGACATTTCATATTTACTTCGGTGATTCAAAAGACCAAAACTAAAGAGCCAGATTAGAAATCCTTCCGCATATTTGGCATAAAGGAAAGGAGCTTGACTCTAATGCAAGGTTGAAGGAAGGGAACCATGGCTTCACGCCCAAGCTAACCCAACCCTAGAACTACCTAAGCTAAGAATGAGATCTTATTTTAGGAAATATCAAACTTTGCTATAAAGAAGCCTTTGGAAAAATGATGGATGTACGCTTCCTCTTGGATCTAATATTTCAAGAGGAAATCCAACAATGAAGATCTACTAGTGTCACTCAGTGGCCATTGAATCAACATATTAGAGTATGTCAAAGAAACTACACATTTTAGTCCAAATCTTTCAAATCACCTAGAATGAAGGGCATGGCTATTGACTTGACCAAATGAAAATGCACCTAGGGAATCAAGACCTAAATTCTTTCCTAAAGGCAGAAGGAAACAAAAACATCTTTGAAGGACTTTGTCACCCCATCCCACAAAGGAAGGGATTTGCTAGTAAGAAATTCACACGCAAAGATGCATTGTAATGTTCTTCCCAAAGGAGGACCAAGCAAAGCCATGGCAAAAGCTGCCAAATAATATATGGCCCAAGTAAAATTGATTCTCCCATTAAAGTACACAATGATTCTCCCCTCAACTCAAACTTGAATAATACCTTTCCAATCTCATAAACAAATATTAATAATCTAGCCAAATTTGAAGCCAAAGGTGGCATTTTTATACCGGCAAATAGACAAGATATAATGTAATCATTTATAGTCAAAATGTTGACTTTCAATTAGTTCTGAAAATTTTAAAAAGATTTTATAAAGTTTACTAAAGTTTTGAATGTTAAATGGAATATTTTGAAAATTAAAAATGATTTTTGAAATTTGAATTTCTATTTTCATATGGGCTCATATAGATAAAATGACTAATTTCATGGGGTTATAAATAAGATTTGTCAAAAATAAAATATATATATATAATATATTAAATAAAAAAGTATATACCCACAAAGTGTCATAATAGTAACACACATCAAATCTCAATATTTATGAAAAGAATACACACATTATAAATAGAATCTGTCAAATAAAAATCAAAAATATTTAAAAAAATCAAAACAATTCTATACTCCACAAAGTGTCATAATAGTACACATCAAATCTCAATATTTATGAAAAAGAGTACACACATCAAATCTCAATATTTATGAAAAATATATGATTTATAAAAATTAAAAATCAGAAAATTTATATTTACCCTCAAGTGTCCTAATAGTACACACATCAAGTCTCGTTATCTATACAATTTCATTATTTATGAAAATTTTATTTTCAAACATGTTAAACTCATATTTGACTTTTAATTAATCTGTAACTTTCGAAAATAATTTAGAAAGTTTGCTCAAGTTTTTGAAAAATTTTACAATCACATTTTTATTTTATGATATTCTTTTTTGGTGTGTGTATATATGTGTGTGTGTGTGTGTCACTACTTAAATAAAATATCCCTAAGTTATAATGAGATTTTTTTAACAAAATCTCTTTTAAACCTTAATGTCCGCTCCATTATAAATCTTTATAGCTCTTTGATATGCCCCTAAGTCAACCTGCCTTTGCAAAATTAATAATGTGCTCTTTTAATATTATATAATGTTTTTCTTTCAAACATTTTTACCTACCTTTAATATCTAGCTTGATTTTATGATATTAAATGTTTTTCTTTCAAACATTTTCACCTACCTTTAATAACTAGCTTGATTATATAGAAACTTGTGTAGGAGTCATATATGGCCTTGAAATACTGTGTTGTTATCGATGCATTAGTTATTTAAGAATATAGCCAACAAACAAAAGCCAATTGATATTATTTATTGTGGAAATTTTTGTAATAAATGATTTTAATGCAAGATAAAAATTTCATTGTTTTAACTAAATACTTATTGAACATTAACTTTATAAATTCAACTATGAAAATCTCCTTACTTGAAAAATTTAACAATTTTATTTATTTTAATATTTTGAAATAAAAAACTTAAATCGAAAAATTTCTCGAATATTATAATATCACCTCAATTAGAACTTTACAAATCACAAATTTTAATTACAAAATTTAAAATTTCTATAAAACTTTTTAAATTTAACATTTTTCAAAATTTAATCTCGCAACAGTGACATCATTGAGAAAGTTAGTCCTATCATTGCATGTACATCAATGAACATTTAACTTCACTCCTTTTCAAAAAGGTGAAAGCTATTTTTTTTTTCAATTATTTATGACTAAAATAATATCCCAGGAAAGATTGCACGCAGAGCCATGCAACAACTTATTACAGGTGGTGAAAACTGTAGTCTGGGACTAATAATAACCTCATGACAGTAAATGCTATATCAGTTTCAAGAGTAATGAATTTCGTATGATCGGCACCCCCAATTCAGCTGTCACTATCTCCTCTTATATATAGGCCCCAAGCCTTCAGCTCTATTTATGAGATAAATGGCCATATGCATTTGTTTACATCATATTAATATATATTTTTATATTTATGAGGGTTAAATTAATTGGTTTGTATTTTTATATTTATGGAGGTTAAATTTAATAATTTGTGAATATTTTTTAAGGTAAAGTTTTATGTTAAAACTTTATGGAGACCATAGAAATTGAGAGTTAATTATAAGGTATAAAAATTATTTTAAATGATATTCAGATTAGCAAGGAACTGTTTTAAATGGTATCCAGGTTTGAGGCTTTTATAATCTTAATGACAACGTTTTGCAATTGAATCCATTATTTTTCCATCTAATATGGACTGACCTAGACCTGGATTCAACTTATAGCCCAGAAAAAGAAAAAAAAAGAAATATTTACACCTTAACATAGTTCATAAAATATTTACACTTTTGCATAGTTCATAGAATATTTACACCTCAGCACAGTTCATAAAATACTTGCATGTAAATTGTAAAGAAGAGCAGGGTACTGGACAACACCTTCAGATCCAGGTCCAGGTCCTGATCCTGATGACAGCTAGCAATCTCTATATTTGCTTTAATCAGCTACCATTGACTCTTTTTGTCCCTTTTGAAGTGTGATCTATTCATTTGCTTTAATCAGCTGCCATCCACTCCACTTGTCCCTTTTTTAAAGTTTGGTCTGACTTGGACAGAGAGAGCCCAGATACCATGGGATCACACAGGACAAAAGAACCCAGATACTACAAACTCTCTACCTTTAACGTTTAAGTCCATTTGGGGTTTTCCATTATTGCCATAAGCGCAAAACATTCAAGATTTTTGATGCATGAGTTTAAGGAAGTGGAAGAGATTCATGCTTCTTTGATGAGCTTTTAGGAATACAGATTCAATGTTACTTGCCTGAATTCATGTCAAAACACAACTTACAACTGCATACATTCCGTAGTGACTAATGGAAAGCATTTCATCCCATACCTGTGAAACTGAAGCATTCATGGCTGCACATTAAAGCCAGAGTAATTTTCTTCTATTTTTTATAGCATACAAAGAGAAAGACCTTAAGCCTTTGTGGAAACTGCATGTCACCTCTCAGATCGGCTATTTGAAGTGCTCCTGATTTTGATTTTGTGCCGGCAAAGCTTAGGGCTTAAACATAACCCCATGCTTGTTAGCATGCCATTTCTCACTGTTTAAAGGACTTCTGTTCATTATTTGGAATTGGAAATAAAACTATGTTTGTTATTGCAAAATACTATTTAAATTTAAAATCTGCCAAACAATCTACAAATGAAAAGGCACAGAGGTGTTGCCCTTATTTCTGTTGGTGGTGCAACAATAATAAGCCATATTGTTGCATTATAACAATCACCAATCTTTCCATGACAATAAAATGACCTGCTAAGGTCACTCAATTCCATTCTACCTGCCATTTCTATAGAGCCCTTGAATCGCTTTCCAGATTTTCTTGAAATTGACCTATATCTCTGTCTCTAGTTTTTAGAGAATAAATTCTCAATTACAAAAGACAAAAGTCATCCTTCTATGGAGAACTATAGGGCATATAGAATTTTTTCTAACAAAGGAGAAGAAAAATGCATTGCTAAACTTAACAATTCAATGTTTCTGAAGTTCCTGAAGATGTATGTGTTTACAGTATTCCACTGCATATCCTCCCCATGATAATCATCAAAGATATTCAAACTGGAGAAGTTTGAGAGGCAGGATCTGAAGATGGCATATCTGGGCCAACTCTGCAACCCTCAAGCAACAAGACAACTTCAGCCATTGAAGGTCTGTCAAGAGGATCGAGAACAGTGCAAAGCAGAGCTACTTTAACTGCTAGAAGGAACTCCTCCCACTCCGAGGACTCGGGATCAAGTTCCAAAAGGGCAGGATCAAACAGCTCTGATATCTGTCCTGTCTGTAACTGCCTCTTCACCCACTTCACAATATCTTCCTCCTCATCTTCATCTTTGATAAACATAACAGCTCTCCTCCCTGTAAGAAGCTCCAACAAAACAATCCCAAAGCTGTAAACGTCACCCTCTTTTGTTGCATGTCCCCTCAACTTAGCCTCAGGGGAAACATACCCAAAAGACCCAACAGTCTTAGAGGAGGATGCATCCACAGACCTGGTTGCCAACTTATCCAAGCCAAAATCTGAGAGATGAGCCTCAAAATCTGCATCAAACTGCACATTGCCAGGCTTCACATCTCCATGAACAATTGGAGCATCTAACTGGCTATGAAGGTATGCGAGGCCGCGAGCCAGCCCAAGAGCAATGAGGTGCCTCATAGGCCAATTGAGAATGTGCCCATCTTGATGTGTGGCCTCTTGCAGGAGGGTAGCCAAGTTTCCATTAGGCATGTAGTCATACACCAACAGTCTTACATCACCACTGGCATAGTACCCCCTCAATGCAGTCAAATTTGGGTGCTTAACTCTTCCAAGAGTTTCTGCCTCTTTCTTAAAAGCGCTCTCTTCTAATATTTGCCCCTCTGGCAATCTCCTTATTGAAAGCACCGTTCCATCTTCAAAACAAGCCTTGAACACAACTCCATACCTTGTTCTGCTCAATACATGCTCTTCATCAAACTGCCCAGTGGCCTCTAATACATTTTGATAGTTTATTGGACTGTAAAACATCACAAGTTTCTGCTCCTTCTCTCCATCTTCCTCTGACTTAAGTGCTTTCCTCTTCCCCACACCAATATATCTCAGCAGATAAACGATCAGAACAATAAGTACGAGGATGGAAACCACCCCTCCAGAGACTGCGATGGCAATGATACTTGGCAATCCAAGTTTAAAGTTCTCTGCCATTGTTTTAATATTTTGAAGCTTCAGACCATATCAGTGGACATTTCTCAAATCCGTCTACTGCAAAGAGCTTCATGAAAAACGAACAGAAAATGGAAAGAAGCTAGCAAGCAGATCAGAGCACACAAACTTCTGAAATATTGCAGAAATCCCCAAAAACAAAGTGCTCAACCTGCTGAAATATTGCAGAAATCCCCAAAAACAAAGTGCTCAACCTGCTGAAATATTGCAGAATACCCAAAAACAAAAACCTTGAAGAAAACCCAAGTAGCAGAACTTACAATGATTTCAAAGGGTACTGGACTGGAAATAAAACTGATATACAAATCATTTATATCTGCAAAAACTGCCTTACTTTCTGCGTGTCCCCTGGATCATTCCATGCAACCTGAAATTTCTCCATTCTTTTACAAATAAAAGAGCATACCCACGAAGTTAAGAGGGGGAATCCCGCTTGAACATCTGGGACAACCGCGCATTGTTTATTTAAAATACATATCATGATGCATTAAATATTTGAATAGTCGAGGGGAATGGCGTTGAGATCTATTTTCATATTCATTCATGTTGCCATTGGTGGAGTCATGATTGACCAAACCATGAAATGACAAGAATTGGTCCTTCCACCTCCCCCTTCTTGACATATATTTAGTGGAAGCCAATCTAATAAGTTGCAGTAATTCAAACTAAACATTATTGGTTAGGTGTAATATACACATGGGTTATGATTAATGCTCATGGTCAAGCAGTATCTTCGATGAAGTCCCACTCTCAAAGCACTGTTTACTTACTTTGAGTATATGGCACGTACTCTATATAATCAAAGCAGCATGACAAAATATAAATATGTATTCAAGGTCCCCTACACTTATTTTATTAAATAAAATGACACATGTAAAAGTCAAAGATGATAATGTTTATATAATATTTCAGAGCGTAGACCACATTTGTGTTTTGAGTACTTATTTCATGTTAGCCATTTGTATTTTATATTCTACATTTTAGATAGATTTTGTAATGGATATGTAGTTAAAACTCACCTAGGTTGACCATAGTTGAATGGGTCACTTAAAAATTTGTGACATGTCTCTGCCTATGTGTGACAGGTCTTTGCCTTTTTTGGAAAATGAAAAAAAAAAAAAAATAATAAACAATTGATCACTGTGCAACACCTTGGAAATGAGAAATCCGCCCAGAAAAACAATTAGACCATGTTGTTCCCAACTAGCACAAACCTCTCTTTTCAATGGATCCCACCTTTGTTGTTATTAATAATGGTCAAGTGTGTTGTACTTTGATTTTCCCAAGAGGGAGATATGGCTATCAAGCATGTTTATTTTGATTTTTTAAAGAGGGAAATATGGTTCTCAAGTGCATTGTATTTTGATTTTACGCAGGGGTGATATGGTTTTCAAATGCATTGTATTTTGATTTTCCATGAAGGACATATAGTTGTTAAGTGTTTTATTCTCATGTTTTCAAATGGGAGATTGGAGTGCTCTATAGACTATTTTGGAAGTTAATTATGAGATGTTTGGGATGGAAGGGAATAATGATGGGTATATATTTTACTAGTTAAGTAAATATAATGATGTGATATGTGATTATGATTATGAATGATGTGTGGTATTGTGTTAGATTAGTAAATAATTTTAAAAATAGGTATATATATTTGTTTTGTAAAATATTATTATTGGATGTGATAGATTTGAGAAGGTTATGAGGCACTAATGTTATGAAATAAGGTTAGTTGGTTGGTTGATAATTACTTGGATGTTGTGGTAGACTTTAGAAGGTTAGGTGGCATGGATATTATAAAATAAGAAAAGTTGGTTGGTTGTTTGATAATTATTTGTAATAATTATGATTGTATGTTGTAGTTATGTGTTTATAGGTTGAGACATGGCTATAGTTCTTTACTTAGCTATTTATATGGCTATTGGGTTTAGAATATTGTGAAAAAAGTAGAAGGAAAATAGCTATTGGAAGACAATGGTACTTTTTTTTTTTCTTCCAAAAAATAATCATAGTTTTATATTTCTAAGAAAAAAAATTGATGTTTAATATGTGTTAGAGAATGTCAATCATTTTTCAAATGCTTTTCAACATAAACTTAATTGTTTTCTATACAATAGGACATTTTATATAGATATCAAAAGGGGATTGTAGCGTCACCCCAATGAAAATATAAAAATCGATAATGCTTGAAAATTGAACCAATGATAGGTCATCGTGATTAAAAAGATAAAAGAAAGATAGTAGTATTGACTCCATCCTCCAAAAAAGAATAACTAAAGCATAGTAGATTTATGGAGGGAGGGTGGGATCCCTTCATCCATGTGTTTCTCTATTAGATTAATACCAAAAACAACCTTGACCCACTATTTTTAAGAGTCTATCTACTTGTTGAATTTGTTTTATGTAGACGTGTTAAAGGAAATTTTAGTCAATTTCCCAACCATCTCTCAAATTTGATGAAGGAGAGCTCAAGACTAAGTTTGAAGCATGTTTAAGCCCCTTGGCCTAGTATATAACTATCTTCATTGAATCCCCAAAAACCTTAAGCTTCCCCACCTTCTTCACAAGAGCCATTTTGAGAAATAGTTTTAGCACGTGCAAGTTATCCTAATTTATTGCTTCCCAATCCCATTTTCTCCTTTAAAAAGAAACTATGAGAAGAGGTGAGAATAGTTTTAGTCCATGTGGGTCATCCCAATAGTTGCTTCACAATACCATTTTCTCCTTAAAAGATCAACTTTGGAAATATGTGAGAAATAAAATACTGCCAACGCTATTGGGACCAAGGTTCCCTTATTTTCCCCATCAAAAACACCAAGCATTGAATTGGTCTAATTATAGCCTTCCAATATGCCTTTGATCTTTATACTTTGGAGAGTATCGAAACCCCTCAAAGGAGGACCAAATTTTTAAAAATTCTTCTAGAGGTAAAAATGGTATATTCTCAAAGAGAATGTGATCCCTAGTACTCCATAACACACAAGATGGAAATATGGATAGAGATCCATAGTTGGTTAGCCTGACTCCTCCATCTATTTGTTATATCTCTCCATGAGAGATGATCCAACCATGAACTAACTTTACCTATCAAAGATAAATCATATTTCTAAAGTTCTTGTGCAAAGAATCAATGCATGAGAATGTGTTAGAGGATCTCCTTGTTTGAATTGTGTAACACATAGTATCTTAACCCCAATAATTCTCCCTTGTGTAAGATATCTCAAGTGAGAGATTCATTACTTATAACCAACTAGAAGAAGGGCTTAGCATTTAGGGTAACCTATTGTTTCTAGATTGGTTTTCATCACCAATAGTTGACTTACTTCACTAGAAACATCACCTTCTAACTAAACTTGTTGGGTGTACTAACAACCTATATCCATCTAGCTTTGGTTCTATCATGCGTCGAGAGGGATCAAATCCCTCAAGGTGCAAAGCTTTCCTCAAATTACACTCCAAAAATAAGGTTTTCACCTTGAGGGATTTGATCCCTCTCGGGGCATGATAGATCCATAGTTAGATGGATCTAGGTTGGTTCCAATTGAGGGCATTAATATCACATTTTTAGATTATCATTATTATGTATATGTATGAGATAAATTTCATTCTTTACATGATCATATCATACTCTTCTTTAATTTAGTGTGTTATTTTCCTTGAATGGTTTGTACTTCTGTGTTTGGATGCTTTGAGTGCTGATGTGTTTAGATTTGGTTAGTAATGGTTGTGAATGTTACTGTTGTTATGTTATATTTCTATATGTGTATGCAATTGTATGTTACTAATTAGTTGGTGATGAAGAAAGAGACAATCTTGTTAATAGTTTGCAAGAGGATTGATATTGCACATCCATTTCATTTAATTTTAGGTATCACAACTTTTGACAACTAATTAATTCTTAATAGTGTCCCTCCAGGTATTATTAAATATATCTTGAAGAGTAGTTTTAATCATTTACTGCATCAAGATTACCCTTGAAATAGTTTGTTTCTTTGCTAATGTTTGAAATCATTTATTTCATTCATGAATATTTGGATGATTTTTTATTATCTATAGTTTGTTATGCAAAGTCAAGAAGTAATGTATTTTTGAATTTTTTTGAATGAGTGGGTAGATTTACAAAATATTTATATCATCTATTTCTCCAAACAATTATCACAACTCCAGTTTCTATATATATTAAAAATGGATATTGAAGAACATTTTGATGAAATTTTTTGAGAGCCGATTTGTTTTGAATGTTTATATCTTTTCCTCTAATAAATATTTTGAATACATTTTTGTATGCAATTATCTATAAGTAATTTTGACTATATGTAATTTTGAATATATGTAATTGTCTATTAGTAATTAGTTGGTGATGAAGAAGGTATCACAACTTTTTTCGGTTAGTTAATTCCTAGTAGTGTCCCTCTAGCTATTAGTAAATATATCTTGAAAATTTTAATAATTTACAGTCTCAAGATTACTCTTGAAATGATTTGTTTCTTTGCAAATGTTTGAAATAAGTGATTTACTTCAAGAATATTTTGATGAATTTTTATATTTATTTTTAATTTATTTTTTTATCTATACGTTTGTTTTGCAAAGTCAGATATATATAATATAATGTATATATATTAGTGTGTGTGTGTTGTGTGTATATATATATATATATATATATATTATATATAGATATATATATATATATATATATATGAGTGGTTAGATTACAAATTCACTAATTATTCTATTTTCTCCAAACAATTATCACCTCCATTTTCTATATATTAAGAATGGACCTTGAATAGCATTTTGATAATAAAAAAATAGAAACGATTTGTTTTGAATGCTTATAAATATGTCTTTTTCTCTAATAATGTAACAACCCTCGTGAAAATTCCATGTAATAAAAGTTAATAAAGGAAAAATAATAAACACAGTTGATGGGACATTGTTATGAAACCAGCTCACAAAAAGATAGAAAATATAGATCAACACCTTCAAAATCAGCCTCTTCGAGGGGGCAACCTCCTTTACATTACACAAATGAATAATTCTTGGATGATACAAATGGCAAGACCTCATTTCTATATGAAGGAGTCTAAGGGGTCATAATATAATCAGATTTGACATAACAATAATAATGTAAGGGCACAATAATAACAATATGGGGACTACATGGGCATAACAATATAATAGGGGGTTGCACTAATAACAATAAGGGGTCACACTAGTAGTATAGGGACCAAGCCTGCCCCTCTCCTTCAAAAAGTGTTGTCCTCAACGCTTGAGTAGATCTGGATGCTTCTGTATAAAATTCTCGTCCTCCCATGTGGAATCTTCAGCGAGTAAGTTCTTCCACTTGAAGAGATACTCTGAAATTGATCGATTTCATAGCTATCGGGTTCTTGTTTCCGTGACTGCTTCAGTTTCCAATATGATTTTTCCTTCCTCGTCAAGTTTTGACAATATTGTTTAAACTGGGAGCTTGTCACCTATAACCTTCTTTAAGCATGAAACATGGAAAATTGGGTTCACTCTGGAAGATGTAGGAAGCTCCAATTTGTATGTCATAGTACCAATATTTTGTAACACCTTGTACGGACCATAATACTTTGGCGATAATTTATTATCCTTCTTAGCTTGCTTGAGGGACATTTTTTTGTATGGTTGTAGTCTTATAATTATCCAATCACCTACATCAAAACTTATTTCACTGTGATGTTGATCTGCATGTTGTTTCATTCTATTATGTGCCAAAGTTAGGTTATCCTTCAAGAGTTTGAGAACTTATTGTTGATGCTCGATGTGATCCTCCACGGCTTGAACCTTAGAATTTTCTTTTAAAGGTGATGTGATGGACAGTGGATAATAACCATAAAGGGCCATAAATGGGGTCATTTTTGCTCCAGTATGGAAGGAAGTGTTATACCACCATTCATCCAGAGGAAACCACCTGACCCATTGTGTTTGTTTATCAGATACAAAGCAACGAATATATCCTTCCAAACATGTGTTCACTATCACAGTTTTCCCCTCAAATTCAGGATGATAAGATGAGCTATGAGCTAACTGAGTACCCAAATATTAAACCTCTTGTACTCCAAAGAAACAATTGGATTTTTTTGCATATAATTGTTTCTCCTCCAATAGTTTTAGCGCCCTGTCAACATGTTGAACATGATCCTTCCAAGACTTGATGTAGATTAGTATATTATCAAAATATACTAACACAAATTTTCTAAGTAAGTGTTTGAAAATGGAACTCATCAAACCTTGAAATGTAGAAGGTGCATTGGTAAGGCCAAAAGGCATGACCAAATATTCATAATGACCCTCATGAGTTCTAAATGTTGTTTTTGGAATGTATTCAATCTTCATTCTGATTTGATGATATTGTGAACAAAGATCCAACTTGGTGAAGTAAATTGCTCCATGTAATTCATCAATGAAAAGAATAGGAAATTTATCTTTAATAGTAAGCTTATTGAGCTCCCTATAATCTGGACACATGTGCCATGATCCATCCTTCTTGCGTACCAATACCACTGGAGCAGAGAAAGAACTTTGACTAGGTTGAATTATACCAACCTCTAGCATTTTTGCAACCATATGTTCAATTTCATTCTTTTGGGCATATGGATATCTGTAAGGCCGGATGTTTGGGTGAACACTTCCTGGAATCAAATGAATAGAATGATCATGATCACGAATTGGTGGGAGGCCTTTGGGAGTCTCAAATACCTTGGAATGATTGTCCAGAACTATTTGGATATATGGAGAAATAGATGATTTCGATGTGGGTACCTCTAGTGAACATGATTGTGCAATTTCGTCCTATTGTTCTTATTTAGAAGCTTTGTCATCCTGTTAGAGATTATTATCTTTACCAGTTTCCCTTCGATACCCCTTATTTCAACCTCATTTCCTTCCCAAAAAAATCAAGAAAAGTTCTTGAAAATTAAAAGCTATCGTACCCAAAGATTGTAGCCATTGAACTCCTAGTACAACATCCGCACCATCCATTGGAATGGAAAGCATTGGACTATTCAAGACATATTGTCCCATGGATAGCTTGTTATTATGGCACTTTCCAGAGCAGTTTATGGTTCCTCCATTTGCAACCATTACTTGACACTCTAGAGTTGGATATAGGAAGCAATTCAATTCCTTGGCTATCTTACAATGAATAAAATTATGGGTACTACCTGAATCAATTAACATTGTTGCCTTTTTTAATTGATATGCTCGTCTATCTTGAGAGTTTGAGGAGTGGTAATTCCTGTCAATGCATTACAAGATATGGTCAGATTCATTTCTTATTTCTCTGGGATTGGTTCTAGGTGTATATCCGCTTTTGATGTTTCTTGTTTCTTTTCTTGCTTCTCTTCCCCATCTATGTAAATTAATTTCTTCTCAACGCACTTATGACCTTTAGTGTATTTTCTATCACAATTGTAGCAAAGCCCTTTTGCTCCTTTTTCTTCCAATTGTTGTGGTCTCAACCTTGTAGGTGGTGAAAGGCTAGGAGTGACAACACTTCCATCTTTATAGTTATGAGTGGTAGGCTTCCTTGTTGCCATAAATTTTCTTTCAATTTTCTTGCCAACCTGTATGCCTTCTCCAGTGAATCAGGTTCCCAAAGGCGAACCTCATGTTGAATTTTATCCTTTAAAGTCCCTATGAAGACATCAATCCACTACTTTTCTGTAATATCATTTAACCTTATATTCAATTTTTGGAAGCCCTCAATGTGCTCTGCCATTGAACCCTTTTGTTTGATATTTATCAATTGGCTAAAGAAGGTGTTTCTCTGTGTATCCTCATAATGTGCTATCATTTCCTCCGTGAAAATTGACCAGTTGATAAGTGGTTTACAAGAACAAAGCCCTTTATACCATAAAAATTGATTCGGTTCTAAATATAAAGATGCAACACATACCTTTTGTAGCAGTTGTACATCATGTAGATCAAAATATTTCTCCATCTGTAGTATCCATGTTATGGGATCCTTGCCATCAAACTTCCTCATATTGATATTTGGAATATGGTGGGTCTTCAATCCAATGTTAGATTCTATGAAATCATGATTAACATTTATTTATTTTTCATTATGAGTTTCCTCTACTACCTTTTCGTCATTAGGAGGTCTTTCTTATAGCGGCTTTATCCCACCTTCCTTCAAACCTTCCATGTCTTTCTTCAAATATTCCATGCATTCCTTCAAATATGCTTCCATACCATTGATATTAGCTTCTATGGCACATATAAAACTATTTATCTTAGCTTTGATCCATTCTTCAAATCCTCCATCCAATTTTGCTTACTAAGTGTTTCTATTTTCTTGATTCGAGTCATTATTTTTCTTGCTTTTAGCATCTCGATCTTGAATCTATTTTATCTCTTAAATTTAGGATCTCCAAGGTCTGAAATTATGATCTACAGTAGAACTATACGACCTCTTTCCAATGCCACCAGTCTAATCGAAATTGGATTCTCCCAGAAAGAGTTATGCCCAATCTCCCAAGATGACCTACTTATATATTGTTTTAGTAGAGAAAACTTGTACGAAGTTCCAAGTGTTATTGTTTCAACCTTTGGACCTGACAACGATAGAAAAAAAATTGCATTTTGTCTTCTTTCTATAGTTTCTTACGAAATTTCAGTCTGATGCTCAGAGAGAAAGTTATGACGATTTTCCCCAGGTCACCTATTTGGGATGTCATTCGGGATCATGTAGAGACCCTAAATGTCTTGGATTGTATCTCTGAAATTATAGCAAAAAAGGATCTGCAATTTAGGCATGAGATTCCTCACGATTTTGGCTCAAATGGGTTTTAATTTGATAGTTTGCACCTTCGTAGAAAAAAATTATAGCAAAAATGCCACGATGACCTGTTTAAGTTGGAATTCTGGAGCTTGCGAAAACCCTAACTTCCTAAGATCTCCGAAAATATAGTGCGACAAGATCGGAAAGTTGGACCCAAGGTTCAGAACACTTTCAGATAAAATGGGTTTTTTTTTAGCTTCTGAAACTTCGTAGAAAAAAAGTTATATTGAAAATTCCACGATGACCTGTTTGGAGAAGCAAAACCCTCGAATCCAAAGCTTTGATACCAAATGTTATGAAACCATCTCACAAAAAGATAGAAAAGATAGATCAACGCCTTCAAAATCAACCTCTTCGAGGGAGAAACCTCCTTTACATTACACAAATGAACAATTTTTGGATGATACAAATGACAAGACCTCATTTCTATATATAGGAGTCTAAGGGGTCATAATATAATCAAAGCTGACATAACAATAATAATGTAAGGGCACAATAATAACAATAGTGGGTTTCTATGGGGAAAAATAATAACAATATGGAGACTACATGGGCACAAAAATATAATAAAGGGGTTGCACTAATAACAATAATGGGTTACACTAGTAGTATAGGGACCTAACAGAGACTTATTCCAAGTTGAATGTTGGGCAAGACATCCTAGTGAGGGTGTTAATTTGGTTTATTATGGCTAAGGAAATTGGCAGAGGCAATGGAAAAGGCAAAATGGCATTTTTGGCATATTTATTTATGAAAATAAATGAAATTAGGAGAAAAAGAAGGTGAAATGTCGCATTTTGCATGTGAGAAGGAAAAGGAAGGAAAATAATGGAAAATGAAGAAAATAGTGGCCTAATTGATAGAAAGGCTTCTGAGGATTAGTTAGTACCTTTTGTCAGTTTAGTTTTGGAGCTCTCTCATTATTCCCTCTCTCTCACTCTTGGACACTTAGATTTTTCTTGGAGCACTTTAGCATTGGATCAAGAAAGGCAAAGGAGGCTTGAGGAAGGAAGGAGCAAGCAAGGAAGAGCAGGATCAAACAACTACAATAAGATTCTTTGTGGGTATCGATTTGCATGTGTGTTTTCCTTGACAGATTTGGAACGCATGGTATTGCATGTGGTTCTTTGTTGTTATGGCATGGGTTTCACAAGTGTGACATTGTTTTTAGCCTAGCCTTTCCATTTTCAGATAGCCATGGTGTGATGCGGTTCTCATGTTTTGGTTGAGCTAGATTATTGGATGGATTCGAAGTTGAGTGAGGTGGATCTCTACATAATAGAACACATGGCCTAGTAAACGCTGAAACAGACTATGGGTTGCGGTAAAGATGGATTTTGTGTTGCCTCAATGGGCCTATGAACTCTCGACTGGTGAATGGCGAGATATACAGTAAATCCTAAAGGCAGGTGGTCTCCATCAAGCCTAGTAATCTCGGGATGGGATATGCAGTAAAGCCTAGAGAGTGGGTCTCGGCTTAGGGCCTATTGATCTGGTGTGGATTGCGGTAAAGCCTGACAGACTATGAGACAGGAAAAATCCTCACGGTATAGGTGGAGAAATTTGGTTGCATCCATGCTTGTTTTAGCCTAGTGATTTGATGGAGATCATGGTAAAGCATGTTTATTGTGTTGGCCTAGTGATCCAATGTGGATTGTGGTAAAGCTTGGTTTCTATTACCTTGGTTGGTTCTTTTGGTTTGAGTCCCACATTCCTTGGAATATGACATTGGGGTGAATTGCTGAAGAGAGAATTGGCTCAACCATTCTATGGTCGGGTGGAACGTGGTAGTCCCATCCCAAGTTGGATTTTGCATTCATTAATAAGAGGTTCTTTCCTTGGTATCTTATGTGTAAATGTACCAGTTTATATGTGGATTCTATGGCTGATGTATCCTTGATATTTTTGTTGTTATTATGCTGGTTATAAGCATGTATTATGACAGTGATGATGTTTGGCTCTCCTCATGTTTTGATTTGTAAATGAATGGATAATGTATATATGACCTAATAGATGATAATGTAGCTAATGATATTAGGGAACAATACTTCTTAGCTATTATGAGATAAGTATGAGACCCCTATGCTCAGACTTATTGTTTAAACCTGTAGATTACATATTTGTGACATGTTTGACGAAATGTCTTCCATGGCTAGTAGGGTCCAGTCAAGTCCTTGTTCAAGTAATTGATTTTGTATCTTTATTACGTTGTTATTTTTTAGTTTTGAAAGTGTCATTGAGTTCTACGCAGGGACTTGGGCTATGGGCCCAAAAATGTGGCACAAATTTCAGAGTCGCAGGCGTAAGTCTGAGGAGAAAAGTCCCTAGATGCATGTGTACCCATGTTGTGGGAGCATCTAAAGCCTCCTGGATGCATGCTTTTCTATATAAAGGAAGCATCCAGGGGTTTAATGGTCTAAAAATGTAGTGGGACCCAAGGGCTGGTTACTTGCATGGTTGGGATGGCTCTTGGGAGTTCTGTTGTTGATGTGGAAGGTTTGTGTGATGTGTTTCCATCGATTCCACTTCCCTAAGGTCTCCTAGGATGTTTAATCCCATCATAGTGGCCTCTCGTTGCATATTTACCTTGGTTGGCTGGTTACTTCGGTAGATGTGGGATGAGGGTGTTAAAGAGTGGTATCAGAGCTAGGTTGCATTCTCTTTGGGTCATATCTGATACCACGGAGTGGCATCAGAGCATGGTTCACCCATTGGAATGGATGGGTGGTGTGAGTTGGTCATTCATTCATGTCGATTGCACTTGTGTTAATCATTTTATGGTTTATATGCTTGTTGCATATGCATGATGTTGGTCATGGTTGTAGTGATGTCGCCATGTGAAAGAGGATGTTGTTGTGGTAAAGTGTGTCGTCATGGGTGTATGATCAGTTACATGTTTTTTATGCTTTTGTATTGTCAGTGTACATTGGTATGGTTGTTGTTATCATGCATGAGGTTATGGTATGTGTAGTTGATATGGTCATTCATTGATGACTAGCCTCTAGCTAGAATGATGGTTATATGCATATATTCTTATGTATTACATGTATATATGTTGTCATGATTATGTTATATATGTACTACGTTGATTGGTTGATCTTTCAGATGATATATCCTCCTCGAATTTTGCTAAGGTACATTGGTTTATTGTGATTTGGTTTAGTTGACATAGTATGCCTTGCAGGAAAGAGACCATAAATGACTAGCAAGATGGTAAGCTACAAAGTTTCTCCCTATGAATCAAATGAGTAATGTGGTGTTGGGCACTCTTCTAACTTAGCGGACACATTGAGAAGCTTGAAGGAACAAATACGGAGTTGTAAGGTGGACAATGACAAAATCATGCAAGCACAAGAGAAACAAGCATAGGTTAATGCAATACTCCTTCAGAGTTTTTCAGAATTGTAGCGACAGGGGCCACTTCATATCAGCCATGGGCATGAGGACAAAAATAATGGGGCATATGGCAGTAGGTCTCATGGTGGTCACAATTCAGATAGAGATGACACAATGAGAGATGGAAGGTTTTTGGATAATCTAAATAGGAGAGGTGATGGACACAGGTACCACTCTAGTTCTAGTTCTGATAGGAATTATGATCACCATCATTATCATCCTTACAGGAGGAGGGATAGAGGATAATTTCCAGATGAATTTAAGAAAGAAAAGCCACCTACTTTTGATGGAGACTTAAAGAAGTCGGAAGATGTAGAGGCTTGGATACTTGGGATGAAGAAGTTCTTTGAGTTGCATAATTACATAGATAATATGAAGGCCATATTAGATATCTTTAGCATGAGAGGTAAATAAAATATTTGGTGGGAAGATGTGAAGTGGGTCAAACAAATCGGGACAAATCACTTGAGTTGGCATGAGTTCAAGAGACTTTTTAGGAAGAAGTACTTGTCAGAAAGGTATTACGGCAGTAGGGCAACATAATTCTATGAGATAAATATGGGATCAATGACAGATGAAGAGTACACGACTAAGTTCCTGGAGCTATTGAGGTATGTATCATATCTTAAATATGATAAGGCTCAAGTTCAATGATTTATTAGTGGTTTTCGATTAGCATTTAGAGATCAGATTGAGTATGATGAGCCTCGGTCACTTGAGAAAGTTATTGGGAAATTGAAGCATTACTATAAACACTCGAGGTGTAAGAATGAATATTAGAAAGGATGGAAAGGGAAAGATAAAGGTAAAGGTAAATGGTAGTCGAAAATAACAAGGCCTTAGAATGCAGAAGAGAAATAAAACGTGGCACCACAAAAGAAGTTCAATGCAACTAGACAAGGACGTGGGTCACAGTAGCAGCACAAAGGTGATGGTACTAAATGGTTGGAGTGTTGGAAATGCGGTAAGGAACACCTTAAGAGAGATTATCCATAGAATAAAGGTGGTAGGCCTTAGATATATAGTGCATAGGAGGCGTAGATTTTTGGGGATGTTGGTCAGAGCTTTCCTCATATCTATGCAGCACTAGATAATAGAAATGAAAA
Organism: Pinus taeda; assembly: GCA_000404065.3. Lineage (NCBI taxonomy): Eukaryota > Viridiplantae > Streptophyta > Pinopsida > Pinales > Pinaceae > Pinus > Pinus taeda. The sequence continues at coordinate 60,445 of APFE030297458.1, forward strand.
CCATTAGGAATCTGTCATTGAGATGGATGGTAAGCTTTGTGATCAAGTTGTTTCTATTTTGATTGACCCTAAATCTAATTATAGTTATGTTAGTCCCGACTCGGTGGATAAGTGTGGTTTGAAAAAAGAAGTGCATGCAATAATTAGGTGCTCAAGTTTATGCTAAAAAAATCAAAGTGTCAGAATCTTATTAAACATGGCTTTAGATCAAAGAGCTCGTCATTCTAAATCCAACGGTGCAAACGACACTCAAATCTGAGCTCGTGTGCAAAATTTAGAGCAAGTCAATGTTCAAGTTTGACTTGTCTACATGGCAGGATTAGATGACATAGAAAAGTTTCAAGAGAATGAGGAGGCACCAAGTGGCAGGCTATCGTTGGCCCTCACATATCGCAAGTCTGAGGTGGATAGATTTAATAATCGGTCCCCATGTAGTGCCGATTGCGATTTGCGATATCGCATATCGTCATCGCAGGAATGGAGGAGATATAGAATCAGCCCCCAGCACATTCAGGGTTGCGATGCGATATATTTCAATCACATATTGCACCTAGTACCCACCGATATATAAATGATACAGGGATTATCTACCGATAGTGAAATGTGATGAGTTCCGATTGCGATAGACTGCCCAAACACAATACATTTATGTGTTGTAGTTTATATGTCGTCGGGTCTGGCAATACGTCGATTATGTTCCCACGCTGATTTCTGATTGCGAAATGTGATAATTCTTGGATGTGATGCCACTATAGGTTGTGATTTAATATCCCATCGGGTTCGCAATATCACAATCGCAAATCGCCTATTTCTATTCACAAACCATAAGAGCTCGTAACACTCGCTGATTACGATTTGTGATATGGCTGGCAGGTTATGGCCTACAGCACGACCAAATTCTCACTTAGTTAGTGTATTTTGGAGCGAATTTGTAGGATTATGTTGGTTTTGGAGCAATTTGTGGAACAAATAGTGGGAGAACTAGGAGAAGTCATAACTTCTTCAGTTCTTATCCAAATGGGATGCAAAAAGAGGCTAGATAGCTATTTTTTAGTATTTTGAACTCATTGAGATAGATTTCAAAGGAATTTGAGCATTGTAAACACACTTTTGTTATAATTTTGAGCATAATAGAGAGGCCCAAGCATTGGAAGCTAGACCAAGGAGAGATAGCCTAGGAGGGGTGAACTCCTCATCAAATCTCTATGTTGTGTGTTGTATTTTGATGTTCTTTGTTGTTATTTTGTTGTTGTTCAACATATGTTTTATGTTAATTTGTTTATAACATTTACATAAGAAACTCTCATGGGAATCAGTTAATTAAGAAAACATGGTGAATCATTAAGAACTTGATAAGCAAATGATAAGCATCTTGGGTTTTATTCTGAATGGGGAATTAGCACAACATTACTAATGTGCTCCATTTCAAATGAAGTTGGTATCAAAGCACTGGTTTTTGCTTGGTTTTCTTTGTGAAAGAAGGATTTAATTGTTTGCAAGTTTATGTCATTCTTACAAGGTTAAAACTCAAAAGAGTAGAAGGAAAGCTGGTTGGAAGCCCTGAAGTTGGTTTAGGTGGAAGAAGAGCAAGGTTGCCAAAGTCTTCTACACCAGTTCAACCTCAAGTTGCAGTTGAGTCTTCAGAGACCATGTATCATGAAGGAGAACCCATCATGACAAAATATGAGAAGACCTTCAGAAAGGATTTCTTTGATATGGCAGAGATGGTGAAGGTCCTCTATAAAGAGAGGAATATCAGATTGCAAGGATAAAGTTCCAAACCTCCCAAAGGAGAAGGCTCTTCAGGAGGAGCTAATGGAAAAGGAGGTAATGGGAATGGAGACAAACCTCCACCCTCTCCACCATCTTCTTCATCTTCTTCTTCACAAGCATATTCACACTCTTCCACTAATACAACCCTTACTCATACTCATCATCATTCTTCAAAAGGAACTGGTAAATCAAATTTTATAAAACTTGATGTTAAATTCGAGTTGCCCATGTATAATGGAGAAGTTAATGCAGAAAAGCTGGATAATTGGATTCATCAGTTGGAGGTGTATTGTACAATTCATAACCTTCAAGAGGATGATATCAAAATTCAGTTGGCTTCATTAAGAATGGAGGTTGCAACACTCATTTGGTGGGAAGCAAGGATTCAAGACAAGATAAAAAAACATGGTAAGATCTCTATTACTTGGTCTGATTTCGTTGTTGCTATAAAAATACAATTCTACTCTTTAGCCCATATGAAAAAAAGCTATCATGAATTGGCAAATTTTCAGACTGTTAAAAGGTCAAAATGTGTAAGAGTATACTCAAGAGTTTAGGAGAAGAGCTCTTATGCTAGGAGTAGACTTGCAGTCACAAGATACTTTGCTGAAATACATAGGAGGTTTGCATGGATATCATTGACACACCATTCTTATGTTTAATTGCATGAATCTTGATGAGGTTTGTGTTCAAGCTACACATCTTGAAGAAAGAGGGAAAAATGTACAAGAAGAAGGTAAGAAGAAGCCACTACAGAGTGGTGAAAAAGGAAATAAATCTAAAGGAAAGCAAAAGAAAAATGCTTCTGTTAAGAAAGAAGGGGAGAAACCCGTGTGTAAGAATTGTTCCAAAGAGGGCCATGATGAACCACATTGTTGGAAGCTTCATCCTGAATTACGACTGAAGAAATTTAACAATAAAGGGAAATAGAAGACAAACACTTTTGTACAACAAGACTTGGGTTCCGACTTAGGTGATGAAGCAAAGATTGTTGCCATAGTCACTAAAGGAAAAGTCGTGGAAAAAGCAGGCAAAGAGGAAGCCGTGGAAAGAACCAGCGCAACAAATAACTCCAAGAATGTTTCAAATGAGGAAAACAGAATTTAGTTGTTCTATATCAAAGTTATTTCCAAAGACACCAAGAATTATATGTTGTTTGATAGTGGATCCCAGGAAAATTTAATTTATACATACATGGTCAAGAAATTGAATCTGGGAATTGTACCTCATCGTAAACCGTATCCGTTGGGTTGGATAACCAAGGATTCCAATCTTCAGGTCACATGGAAATGTGTTTTTAGGTTTGCAATTACTGCCAATTTCATTAATGAAGTCGAATTAGATGTAGTGCCATTGGATATTTATGGAATTGTGTTGGGAAGCCCATATCTATATGACAGGAAAGTCGTTTTCCATAGATTTCAGAACAAATATCATTTTTTCAAAGACGAAGTGGAGTATATTGTGAGAGCCCATTGTAGAAAGCTTAATCTGTCTTTAGCAAGCACAGGGAAAATGAAGCAACTAGTTAATTCCAACAAGAATCTCGTGCTCCATATGATCAAGTAGAAGAATGACACGGAGTGTGAATCCTTTGCAAGCTGTGATGTGAAGCTGAAAGCCAAACTGGTTGATGTGGTCAATCAATATGGAGATGTGTTTCAAGAACCAAAGGGATTGCCACCAAGAAGGGGGATTCAGTAAGAAATTAAGCTACAACAAGACTATCCACTCCCAAACATCGGTATGTATTGAATGTCAATTATGAAAAGCTTAGACATTAAGAAACAAGTCCAAGAATTGATAGATAAAGGTGTAATTCACCCCTCTAATTCGCCATGTTGTTCACCAATGTTTTGGTACCCAAGAAAGATGGAACCTGCCGCATGTGTGTATATTATCGAGCTTTAAACAAAATTACCATAAAGAATCGATACCCACTGCCCATAATAGATGATTTGCTAGATCAGTTGAAGAATGAAAAATATTTCATGAAATTATACTTGAGAAGTGGATATCATCAAGTTATAATAGCTGAGGAGGATATTTGGAAGACTGCTTTTTTAAAACCAAATGGGAATTGTTTGAGTGGTTGGTTATACCTTTTGGTCTTTGCAATGCTCCAACTACATTCATGATATTTTTGAATGATGTTTTAAGATCCTTTATTGATGAGTTTGTAATTATCTATTTAGATGATATTTTTATATTCAACAAATCACGAGAAGAGAATGTCAAGCATGTGAGGAAAGTGTTGGATGTCTTGAAAAAAGAAAAGTTATTTATGAAGATGTCTAAATGTGAATTCGGGAAAAAAACCTTAGTGTATTTGGGCCACATAGTTGGAGGAGTTGAGCTGAAGATTGACCCCTCTAAAGTTTCAGTCATTGTGAATTGACCAATACCCAAATCAGTCACAAAAGTAAGGAGTTTCCTGGGAGGAGCGCAATACTGGAGGAAGTTCATTGCCAATTTTTCTTCCATAGCAGCTCTAATGCATGCTTTGACCTGTGTGAAGGTTGTCTTCCAGTTGGGAGCCAAACAAAAAAAAACATTTGATGCTTTAAAACAAAAGATAAATTTAGCCCCAGTTTTAGCATTGCCAGATTTGAAACAACCATTTGAAATACAAACAGATGCAAGTGACTACACCGTGGGTGCAGTTCCTTTACAACATCATAATCCCATTTCATTTCATTCTGAGATTTTTAATGGTGATTTTATTAACTATCTTACATATGATAAAGAGATTTAGGCATTGGCGCAACGTGTGAAAAAATGGAAGCATTACTTAATGGGAAAAGAAACCATTATTCACATCGATCATCAACCTTTGCAATATCTACAATATCAAACAAAATTTCAGCAATCAAGGCACTTTAGTTGCATGGGATTCTTACAACAATTCCACTTGGTAATCAAGTACCAGAAAGGTATTTATAACAGAGTTATTGATATGCTTTCTAGACCGGTTGTTAATGTAGCAATTTTACTAAAGAATCATTTTGTTTTTCCTGAAAGTTATGTTGAACAATACGCACATGATGCTAATTTTCAAGAGGTATATTTAAACTTGAGTCAAGGCCACAAAGTTGAGGAATTAAACTACCATGTACACGATAATATGTTGTATCATTTGGGAAAACTTTGTGTTCCATAGGGAGAGAGAGTAAATGCCACAAGTGAAGCACACACTTCTCTTATTGCTGGAGATTTCGGTGCAAGTAAAACAATGGAAAATCTTCATAGGTATTTTTACTGGCCTCGTATGCTTGAAAGTGTGTCATGTTTTATTAGAGGTTGTTCATTCTATGCAGTCAGTAAGCCTAGTAATAGGAAACTAGGACTGTACACACCACTTCCAGTGCCTTCACGTCCATGGGAGAGTGTTTCTATGGATTTTGTAGGAGGTCTTATTTTATCAAGAAAAGGTCATGATTATTTGTACATAATTGTGGATAGGTTCAGCAATATGTGCATATTAATGCCTTGTCAAAAACAAATTATAGCTGAACAAATAGCTCAACTTTTCTTTCAAAATGTATGGGTTCATTTTGGATTACCTACTTCTATTGTAAGTGATCGTGATTCCCGATTTGTTGGGAATTTTTGGTCAAATTTATGGAACTTGATGGACACCAAGTTGAAGAAAAGTACAGGCTTCCATCCGCAAATAAATGGTCAAACTGAGGTGGTTAACAGGACAATTATTCATTTTCTAAGAGGATATTGCAGCAAACATCCTAAGTTGTGGGATGAACAGTTGCATTATATTTAGCATGCTTACAACTAAGCAAAACACTCTTCTACCCTAACTTCGCCTTTTGATGCATGTCTTGGTTATTTTCCTAAATCGCCTTTGGATTTCGTCTTCGAGAAAGATGCAGTTGTAGATGGGCATAGCAACACAGACAAAGCAAAGAAATTCATTGAGCAAATTCAGTTGATTCGCCAAATAGTTCAAGAACAACTAGAAAAGAGTCAAGGCAAGTATAAGGCAAGGCATGATAAGCATCATGTATATCATCAGTTTCAAGTAGGTGATGGAGTTTGGCTATACATTAGCAAAGAAAGGCATCAAGGTGAAGGTAAAAAGTTGAAACCAATCCGTTATGGTCCATTTAAAATTTTGGATTAGATTGGTAATAATGCTTTCAAGCTTGATTTTCCTTCATATATGTAAATTTATTCCATTGTTAATGTTGAAAATTTGAGATTTTATAAGCCTCCTTTGATTGAAGATCAAGGAGAAAATGTACAAATTCCTCTAGAATTTCTTGATGAGCTTCAGCAAGACACCATACTTGACAGAAGAACGAGGTCATCGAAGAGGGGAAATTTTGATTATCTTCGAGTGGGTATCAAAGGTACAAATCCATCCAAGGCCAAATGGATTGAAGAGGGGAAGGTGAGGGAACAGTACCCTCATCTATTCAATAACTGAATATAATATTTTTGGGTGCAAAAGATTTCCAGTGGGGAGGAGTGATCAGGTGTTCAAGTTTATGCTCAAAAATAAAAGTGTTAGAATCTTGTTAAACTCAACTTTTGATCGAAGAGCTCATCATTCTAAATCCAATGATGCAAATGAAACTCAAGTCCAAGCTCATATGCAAAATTTAGCGCAAGACAAAGTTCAAGTTTGACTTGCCTATATGGCAGGATTGGATGATGTGGCAATGGTCCCAGTGAATGAGGAGGTGCCAAGTGGTAGGCTGCCATTGACCCTGAAATATCGCATATTGTAGGTTGCAGGTGGCTTGGGTTAAGAATCGACCCCTAGGCAGTGCCAATTATGATTTGCGATATCGCATATCGCAATCGCAGGAAAGGATGAGTTATAGAATCAGCCCCTAGCATAGTCAGGGTTGAGATGCGATATATTGCAATCACATATCGCATATAGTATAATATATACTACTACGTAATATAATATTATATATAATAATATAATATATATACATATATATATTATATATAGCCAATTATGTTCTATGTGATTGTCGATTGCGAAATGCGATAATTCCTAGATGTGATGCCAGTATAGGTTGTCAATTTAATATCTCGTCAGGTCCTTGATATCGCAATTGCAAATCGCCTATTTCTATTCACAGACCATAAGAGCCCGTAACACTTGCTGAATGCAATTTGCGATATGGCCGACAGGTTAAGGCTCATGACACAGCCAAATTATTGCTTAGTTGGTGGATTTTGGAGTGAATTTGTAGGATTATGTCGGTTTTGGAGCAATTTGTGGAACAAGTAGTGGGAGAACTAGGAGAAGTCATAAATTCTTCAGTTCTTTTCTGAATGGGATACAAAAAGAGGCTAGATAGCCATTTTTGAGTATTCTAAAATCATTGAGACAAGTTTAAGAAGCATTTGAGTATTGTAAACACACGTTTGTTGTAATTTTGAGCATAATAGAGAGGCCCAAGCATTGGAAGCTGGACCAAGGAGACGTAGCCCATGAGGGGTGATCTCATCAAATATTTGTGTTGTGTGTTGTATTTTGATGTTATTTGTTGTTATTTTTTTGTTATTCAACATATGTTTTATGTCAAATTGTTTCTAACATTTACATAAGAAACTCTCATGGGAATCGATTAATTAAGAAAACATGATGAATCCTTAAGTACTTGATAAGAAAATGATAAGATCTTGGGTTTTATTTTGAATGGGGAATTAGCACAACATTGTTAATCTACTCTGTTTCATATCATGCAGAGTCTTGGTTAGTAGTTGGCTACAGGTACAAAGAAGCAAGTTCATCATTGGATAAGATCTTGTGCATTTTCTTTGAATGGTATGCCTACCGCAACACATTTAAATTTATTACCATTGGGATCATATAGTATGTTGTTGGGCATGGATTGGTTGTACCTTCATAGGACCAAGGTGGATTGTTATGAAAAATCCATTAAGTGCTTGGATGACAATGGGGAACCAAGAGTCTTACAAGGAAAGAAGAAAGCCACATCAGTTAGGATGGTGCCAATTATGCAAGCAAAGTGCAGTCGTAGAAAAGGGCGAGTGTTATTTGCAGTGCATATTTCTAGTGAAAAAGGTAAGGAAGTTGAGGATGCAGATGTTTTGAGCAGGCACACAGTTCTATAGTAGTTTCAGGATGTGTTTCCCGCAAATATTTCAGAGTTTCCACCTCACAAGAAAGTAGAATTTTCTATTGAGTTGGTACTAGGGGCAACCAACATCAAAAGCACCATACAGGATGAGCACACCTGAGTTGGTAGAGTTAAAATTGTAGCTAAAAGAGATGATTGACAAGGGATACATTAGGCTAAGTGTATCACCTTGGGGCGCACCAATATTGTTTGTAAAGAAGAAGGATGGTACTTTCAGATTGTGCATTGACTACAGGTAGTTGAACAAAGTGACCATCAAGAACAGGTATCCATTACTGAGGATTGATGAATTGTTCAATTAGCTGAAGGGAGCAGTAGTGTTCTCAAAAATTGATTTGAGATCAGGATACCATTAGGTACACGTAAAAGAGGAGGACATTTACAAGACAACTTTTCGGACCAGCTATGGGCATTATGAGTTTCTTGTAGTTCCATTAGATTTAACTAATGCTCTAGCTACATTTATGTGTTTTATGAATAGTGTGTTGCGTCCTTATTTAGATAAGTTTTTTATTGTATTCATTGATGTCATCTTGATATACTCCAAGAATGAAGAAGAGCATGCTAAGAATTTAGCAACAGTGTTGAGATTGCTAAGAGAGCATATGCCAAGCTCAACAAGTGTAGTTTCTTTCAGACTAAGGTACACTACTGCGTACATGTTGTTTCCAAGGAGGGAATAAGAGTAGATCCAGAAAAGATAAGGGCCATCATGGAGTGGGAAGCTCCCAGGAATGTGGATGAGGTGAAATCTTTCATAGGGTTAGCATGTTATTACAGAAGGTTCATTAGGAACTTCTCATAGATTGGTTATCCTATCACATCATTGTAGAGGAAAGGTAACAGGTTTGAATGGATAGAGGAGTTTGTGGCCAGTTTTGAGTAGCTCAGGCAGTTGTTGACATGTGCACCAGTGTTAAATATTGCAGATCCGGACAAAGAGTTTGTAGTATGTAGAGATGTATGCAAGAGAGGACTTGGTGGAGTTATGCAGGATAGATAGGTGGTATGCTACGAGTCACAAAAACTGAATGAGCATGAGCATAACTACCCGACACATGATCTTGAGTTGGCAACGATCATACATACATTAAAGATGTGGAGGCACTATCTTCTTGGCAGGACGTTTGTACTGATGAGTGACCGTAGTGGATTGAGGTATCTATTTTACCAGTCAAATTTGAACGTCAAGAAAGCTAGATGATTGGCCACAATCAATGAGTTTGACTTCAAGATCAGGTACATCAAGGTAAAAGAGAACATGGTTGCAAATGTTCTTAACAAGCGGATACAAGTAAATCATATAGTAGTTATGAGTTCCTATGGGACAGACTTACGATATAGGATCTTGTAGGCAGGTCATTAGGATGACATGTATATGAAGATTGTGCACAGGTTGCAGAAGAGTACAGGTATAGGTAGTGGTATAGGTACAAATGTAGGTGAACATGATGTGGACTATTGTCTTACAACATATGGATTGGTTAGGTTTAGAGATAGGATATATGTGACAGACAAAATTGAGCTCAAGAATGTGATCTTAAGGGAGTTTCATGTGAAACCATATTTAGGTCACACAGGCTATCAGAAGATGCTGAGAATAGTGAAGAAATTATATTATTGGCCGAATTTGAAGGGAGATGTAGTAGAGTTTGTGGCTAGGTGCTTGGATTGTCAACAGGCGAAGGCAGAGTGTAAGCATCCAGGTGGCCAGCTACAGCTGATTGTGATTCCAGAATCGAAATGGGAGGTCATTTCCATGGATTTTATTATAGGTTTTCCGAGGATAGTGAGACACCATGATTCCATCATGGTAGTGGTGGACAGGTTGACAAGGGTAGCACACTTCTTTCCAGTGAGGTATACATTCTCAGCTAGTGTTGTAGCATAGGTCTTCATTAGGGACATGGTTAGATTGCATGGAGTCTTGAAGAAGATGGTGTGAGACAGGGATGTGAAGTTCACTTCCAAGTTTTGGAAGGAGTTGTTTTCAAGATTAGGTATAGATTTTGCCTTCAGTATAATTTATCATCTGCAGACAGATGGACAAACTGAGAGGGTCAATAGGATATTGGAGGACATGTTGGGGATGTACGTGATGCATCAACAACAAAAGTGGGAAGAGTATCTTCCACTAGTAGAGTTTTTTTACAATAATGTTTATTAGGAATCTTTGAGGATGATTCCACTTTAGGCATTGAATGTGCGAAGTTGTAATACTCCCATCAATTGGAGTCCTCCAGTTAACAGGGTGTTAATTGGATCAAACATATTGCCAGACGTGGAGTGGGAAATGTAGATAATCAAGAATAATTTGAAAGCAACATAGGATAGGAAGAAGATCTATGCAGATCGGAATAGGTTGTTCAAGGAGTTCCAGGTTGGGGAATAGGTGTACTTGCACATCAAACCAAAGAAGAGCTCCTTGCGGATTGGATCATTTGCCAAGTTGGCACCCTGATTTTTTGGACCTTTCAGAATTATTGAGAGGATTGGGCTAGTAGCCTATCGACTTGCACTGCCTTTGACAGTAAAAGTCCATGATGTTTTCAATGTGTCATTTCTTAAGAAACATGTTAAAGATGTTGATCATGTGATTGACTGATCTGTATTGCAGGTGGATCCAGATGGAGAATTATAAGCAGAGCCTCAGTGTATATTGCAGAGAAAGGTGCTCATGCTCTGAAACCAAGCAATCAAGAAAGTTAAAGTGCAGTTGAAGCACTTTGGGCTAGATGAAGCTACATGGGAGATGACGGATTAGATGCAGGCTATTTATCCTTCATTGTTTGTTAGTTGATGCAAAGGAATTTGGTATGATGTTTGGTATATGTTTTGGTGCGATGTTTTGAAACATGTACATATTTATATGGATGTAAATACTGCCGTGAGCTAGTTTATAAATCTCCAATAAGTGGTATGAGTGTCATGACATTATAATTGTCACATTTTGATGTTTTGATGTTTATTTTATTCTCAGCAGGGTGATCATTGTTAATACTGCATCGAGCTATGTTATAAATCTCCATGGGTAATATGTTTGCTTTTCAGCGATTTTTCTGAGGTATAGGTATGGTTGATCACCAAGGATGGTGTCCCCCAAGGGGGAGGGTTCTATAACATACCTAGTGAAAATTTGATGTATAAAAGTTAATAAAGGAAAAATAATAACTATGGTTGATGGGACACTTATTCCAAGTTTAATGTTTGGAAATACATCCTAGTGAGGGCGTTCATTTGGTTTATTATGGCTAAGGAAATTGGCAAAGGAAATAACAAAGGCTTTGGAAAGGAAAAATGAAATTTTTGACACATTTATTTATGAAAATAAAGGAAATTAGGAGAAAAGGAAGGTGAAAGGTCATAGTTTTCATGTGAGGAGGAAAATGAAGGAAAATAATGGAAAATGAAGAAAATAGAGGCCTAATTGAGAAAAAGGCTTCTGAGGATTAGTAGTTACCTTTTGCCAGTTCAGCTTTGGAGCTCTCTCATTATTCTCTCTCTCTCACTCACTCTTGGACACTTAGAGTTTTCTTGGAGCACTTTGGCATTGGATCAAGAAAGACAAAGGAGACAAGAGGAAGGAAGGAGCAAGCAAGGAAGAGCGGGATCAAGAAACTACAATAGGATTTTTTGTAGGTATCTATTTGCATGTGTGTTTTCCTTGCTATATTTGGAATTCATGGTATTACATGTGGTTCTTTGCTGTTATGGCATGGGTTTTTCCAGGCGTGATAGTGTTTTTAGCCTAGCCTTTCCATTTCTTGATAGCCATGGTGTGATGGGGTTCTCATGTTTTGGTTGAGATGGATTTCCAGATGGATTCAAAGTGAAGTGAGGTGGATCTCTGAATAATAGAATACATGGCCTAGTAACCCCTGAACCGAACTGTGGGTTTTCGTAAAGATATATTTTGTGTTGCCTCAGTGGGCCTAGGGATCCTCGACCAGTGAATGGAATGATATATGGTAAAGCCTAGAGGTGTGTGCTCTCCATCAGGCCTAGTAATCACAGGATGGGATATCCAGTAAATCTAGGAGACTGGGTCTCAGTTTAGAGCCAAGTGATTTGGTGTGGATTGCGGTAAAGCTTGAGAGACTAGGAGACAAAAAATTCCTCACGATGTAGGTGGAGAAATACGGTGGCATCCATGCTTGTTTTGGCCTATTGATTTGGTGGAGATCATGGTAAAACTTGTTATTACATGTTTATTGTATTGACCTAGTGATCCGACGTGGATTACTATAAAGCTTGGTTTCTACTGATGAGGGTGAGGTGGTTTAGCCTTGGGATGCCCTGATTGGTTCTTTTGGTTTGAGTCCCACATTCATGCTTGGAATATGCAACGGGGGTGAATGATTAAAGAGAGAATTGGCTCATCCATTCTATGGTCGGGTGGAATGTGGTATTCCCATCACGATTGGATTTTTCATTCATTAATAAGAGGTTCTTTCCTTGGTATCTTATGTGTGAATGTACCGGTTTATATGTGGATTATATGGCTGATGTATCCTTAATATTTTTGTTGTTATTATGATGGTTATAAACATGTATTATGACAATGATGATGTATGGATCTCCTAATCCTTTAACTTGTAAATGAATTGATAATGTATTCATGACCTAATAGGTGATAATGCAGCTAATGATATAAGGGAACAATTCTTCTAAGAAATTCTCATATAAATATGAGTCCCCTATGCTCATATATGTTGTTTAAACGTGTAGATTACATATTTGTGACAATTTTGATGAAATGCCTCTCATGGCTAGTAGGGGTCCATTCAAGTCCTTGTTCGAGTATTTGCTTTTGTATCCTTATTTTGTTGTTATTTTTAAGTTCTGAAAGTGTCATTGAGTTATGGGCAGTGACTTGGGCTCTGGGCCTAAACAAGTGGCACAAATCTCGGAGTCGCAGGCATAAGTCTAAGGAGAAAAGTCTTTGAACACATGCATGCCCATGTCGTGGGAGCGTCTTGAGCCTCCCGAACGAATGATTTTCCATATCAATGGAGCGTCTGGGGGTTTAATAGTCTAAAATCTCAGTGGGACCCAGGGGCTGGTAACCTAAGTGGTTGGGATGGCTCTTGGGAGTTCTGTTGCTGAGGTGGAAGGTCTGTGTGAAGTGTTTCTATCGATTCCACTTCCTTAACATCACCTAGGAGGTTAAATCCCATCATGGTGGCCTCTCATCGCATATTTACCCCGGTTGGCCAGTTACTTTGGTAGATGTGGGATGAGGGTGTTAAAAATAAATATTCTGAATGTATTGTTGTTTGCAAATGTATGTTAGTAATTTTGAATATATTTTTGATATATAGAATTGTCTATTAGTAATTAGTCGGTGATGAAGAACAGAGACAATCTTGTCAAGAATTAATGTGCACTTTGCAGGAGCATTGATTGTGCACATCTATTTCATTTAACATTTTTCAATTAATTGAATTAATAAAAGTGTCCCAACAAGGATTAATAAATATATCTTGAAATATTATAATAATTTATAGCCTCAGATTACTCTTGAATCAATTTGTTTCTTTCAAATGTTTGAAATAATTATCCCCTCAAGAATATTTTGATGATATATATATATATAATATATATATATGTCTATTTTCAGTCAAAAATAATTATTTTGATTTTTGAAGATGCTAAGTTTACAAATCTCTAAAATTATCTCTTCTCCAAAAAATTATCACACTCCCCATTTTGTATACGCGTGATAGCTTTTGATGAATATTTTAAGAGATAATCTTTTTTAATGTTATTAATATATTTATTCCTTTAATAAATATTTTGAATATATTGTTGTATGTAATTGTTTGTTAGTAGTTTTAAATATACATAATTGTTTTGAATGTTTATAATATATATTTTCCTCTAATAAATATTTTGAATATATTGTTGTTTAGTAATTTTGAGTATATTGTTGTTTGCAATTGTTTGTTGAATATACTTTGAATATATGTAATTTTCTATTAGTAATTAGTTAGAGGGGAGATGATTTTGTCAATAATTAATTTGTAGTTTTCAGGAGGATTGATTATACAAATCTATTTCATTTAATTCTAGGTATCACAACTTTTGACAACTAATTAATTCTTAATAGTGTCCCTCTAGGTATTACTAAATATATTTTGAAGAGCGTTTTGGATAATTAAATGCCATAAGATTACTCCTGAAATAATTTGTTTCTTTGCAAATGTTTGAAATAATTTATTTCCTTTAAGAATATTTTGATGATTTTTTTTAATCTTTAGTCTATTTTGCAAAGTCAAGAAATAATGTATTTGAATTTTTTTTAATGAATGATCAGGTTTACAAATTCTCTAAATTATCTGCTTCTCCAAACAATTATAATAGATTTAAAGGATTAGGAATTGTTATAGACAAGTTTTGAGAAAGAAAACCACATATGTTTATTAACAACATTGTCATAGATAATTAGTGCATGGATTTATTATGCAAATTATTTTGATGTTAGGATTGCTTATGGAGTTACTTTTGTAAAATAAATTAATCTATAATTGTATTTCGTTGCATCTCTCTCTCTCTCTCTCTCTCTCTCTCTCTCTCTCTATTATATATATATATATATAAATATATAAAAATAATCTTAAATAGCATTTGATTAAATTGTTTTGAGAGTATTAGTTTTGAATGTTTAAAAATATATCTTTTCCTCTAATAATATTTTGAATCTATTGTTGCATGCAATCCATTGATTGAATTTTGGGTCAAAGTTAAAAGAAATGATAAATGAGAAATCATGTTAAATTTTCAACTATAATGAAACTATAGACTGAAATGGTGACATTTTAATTTTAATTTATATATCTGATAAAAATATCTTTCTAATCAAGATTCATTCATTCTTATAGAATTTCATCTTATGAACTTTACTATATTATATTTGCAAAAGATTTATTTCCTAGATTTGTATAAAATTGTAAAATTCATATCAAAGATTAGCATGATATTTACTAAAATTGTACAATAATTGAAATTGAAATTATGAAAGTGTAATTACCTTAACTATTTAAATATCTCTTTCATTCAATCTTTGTAGAGTATATTCACTATATTTTCGTTGGGATAAAAATTGAAATGTTCACTATGTTTTTGTTGTAAGTATCTTTTTTTTTAAGTTAAAAATCATAATTGGAATCAATTAGGTCATGTATAAAACTGTAAAATTTTGAAATTTATGTCAAAGATCAACATGATATTTACTAAAATTGTACAATACTCGAAATTGAAATTATGAGTGTGCAATTACGTTAATTATTTAAATACCTCTTCCATCAATCTTTGTAGAGCATACTCACTATATTTAAGTTGGGATAGAAATTGAAAATTTCACTATATTTATGTTATAATTTTCTTTATTTAAATTAAAATGCATAATGGAATCAATTTCTTGAAAGTTCCATTGGCAACCTAGATTATGTAAAGATTAATCTTTTCTGAACTACTAAGATTAAACAATAGTATGTCAAATTAGAATTCCATAGGACATCGATTTGGTAGTTTACTAACACATTACTTAATTTATTTCTAGCCCCCTTTTATCTCACACAACTGACACTGAGTTTCAATTTCTTTATGAGAATATCCCTTAAAGTAATATCCCACTCCATCTAAATAAATAAATAAATAATTCATCCCAAACCAAATTATTTTTAATTTTTGGCACATTAATATCAGTTTATGAGCTTCACAAAAAGGGTTGTATAACTATTCTAAAATTTGGAGATGTGTTAAAGTACACTTAAACGATGTGTTAAAATTTAGTTAAACAATTTTTCATTGTATTGCGATTTTTTTGTTACTTAAAATGTAATTTTTAATGTACAAATGAATTTAGTGTCTCAAAAAAAATTGTAGGTAGTTTCATTATGTAGAGATCACAATTCAAATTCAAAATCACAATTTAAATTTATGCAAGAGAAGAGATTGTTAAATCTCCAGAGTTGGAGCCTTATCAACTCCTTTTACAATCTATAACTTGGTCATATCGATCAAGGGAAAGGAGAATAAGGTTGTATATGATCTTAGTAGGAGAGTGCAGGTGAATCATATTTTAGCCGTGAGCTCTTGTGGGACATATTTGCAGGAGCGAATCTTGCATTCAGGGAAGCATGATGGGAGATATTGAAAATTGAAGTAGAGATTGTAGTAGCAGGGTGAAGGTGAGAGAGATGAGGAGTATGACATCACGACATATGACTTGGTGAGATTCAGGAACATGATTTATGTGCCAAATAGTAGTGAGCTCAAGAAGATTATCTTTAGTGAGTTTCATGTCAAGCCATATTCAAGCCACCCAGGATATCAGAAGACTTTAACAATTGTTAATAAGTTCTATCATTGGCCAAACTTGAAGAAAGAGGTGGTTGAGTTTGTTGCTAAATGTTTGGACTATCAAACAGGTGAAGGTTCGGTGTAAGCACCCTGACAGTCTATTACAACCTATTTTGATTCTAGAATGGAAATGGGAGATCATTTCCATGGACTTCATTATAGGATTTCTGACGACATCGAAGTAGCATGATTCTATCATGGTTGTGGTTTCTAGGTTAAGAAAGGTAGCTCACTTCCTTGCAGTGAAGTCTACTAATTCATCTAGTAAGGTACCTCATATCTTCATCAAGGAGATAGTAAGATTACATGGTGTCCCCAAGAATATTATATCAAATAAAGATGCAGAGTTCACTTCCAGGTTTTGGAAGGAGTTGGTTGTAGGCTTGGGGATAGAATTAGCCTTTAGTACAACTTATCATCTATAAACAGATGGATAGATATAGAGGGTTACTATGATTCTTTAGGATATGTTGAGGATGTATGTCATGCACCAACAGAGGAAGTGGGAGGAGTATCTTCCAATGGTGGTGTTTGCATATAATAATGGGTATCATAAGTCCTTGAGGATGAGTCCATTTAAGGAACTTTATGGGTGAAGTTGTAATCTCCTATCAGCTGGAGTGATCCAGTGAACAGGGTGTTTATTAGACCAGATATGTTGGATGAGATGGAGGAGAAGGTGTAGGTTATTAGAAGGAATTTGAAGTCAACATATGATAGGAAGGAGTTATGCGGATAAACATAGAAAATTCAAGGAGTTTTAAGTTGGGGAGCATGTGTACTTGTGCATCAATCCTAGGAGGAGCTCCTTAAGGATTGGATCATGTGCCAAGTTAGCACCTTGGTATTGTGGGCCTTTTGAGATCCTTAAGAGGATTGTACCAGTGGCCTAATGACTTGCATTTCCGCCAATAGTGAAAGTCCATGTTGTTTTCCATGTTTCATTGCTTAAGCGATATGTCTACGATGTTTACCATGTGATTGATTGGTATGTATTGTAAGTGGAACCAGAGGGAGAGTTCCAACCATAGCCATAGTGCAATTTGTAGTGGAAATAACTCATGCTCCGGAAACAAAAAAATTATCAAGTTAAAGTACAATGGAAGAACTTTGGGCCCAATGAATCTACATGGGAGATGGCTGATCAGATGTGGGCTTTGTATCCTTCCTTATTTGTTGGTTGAGAAAGTGGGTTTGGTTTATGTGTTTTGGTTCATATTTAAATATGAATATGTGTAATGTAAATGTTACGATGAGTTGTGTTATAAAGCTCCAATAAGAAGTATGTTGTAAATACTACATCGAGCTGTGTTATAAAGCTCCAATAAGTAGTACGATGTAAATAATGCATCGAGTTGTGTTATAAAGCTCCAATAAGTAGTACGATGTAAATAATGCATCGAGTTGTGTTATAAAGCTCCAATAAACAATATGGTCTTCATGGTTTCATAGTTTTGGTATGATGTAAATGCTACATCGATTTGTGTTATAAAGATTTATGGGCAACAAGGTTCGCTGATTATAAGCGTCATAGAATACTAGGATAATGTTCCCCCAACGGGGAAGGGTTTGTAACAAACCCTGATTGATTTTCCATGTAAATAAAATAAGACCAAGGTCATGGGACACATATTCCACACTGAATGGTGGGAAAACATTATAGTGGGAATAACTTGTAGTTAATAATGGCTGTGGAAATTGGCAAGAGAAACAATTGGTATTTTAATTATGAAAATAAAGGAAAATAGTAGAAAAGGAAGGTGAAGAGACATAAATTTGCATGCAAGGGAAATTATAGGAAAAATGAAGGAAAATGAAGAAAAGGGAGACATAAATAATAAAAAGGCATCTAAGAAACAGTTCACAACTTTTGGCTTAGATTTGGTCATTACAACTTTTTTTAGTTAAATTTTGGCTCTCTCCTTTCATTCCCTCTCTCATACGCTCTTTCACACTTAGAGCATTCTTGGAGCACTCTAGAATTCACTTGGATTTGGATAAATCAAACAAGGAAAGCAAGGAAGAGCAAGGAGACAGTTGGATCAACAGATAAAATAGTGTTATGCAACCAACTCACAAAACAAAAGAAAAGATAGATCAATGACTTAAAAATTATCCTTTTTGAAGGGAAAACCTCCCTTAGATTACATAAATGAAGAATTCTTGAATCATACAAATGATAATACCTCCTTGGTATATATGGGAGTATAAGGGGTCACAATATAATCAAAGCCTACATAAAAATAATAATGTAAGGGCACAACAATAAAAACATGGGGGATACATGGGCACAACAATAACAATAGGTTTTTACACTAATAATAACAATAAGGGGTATACACTAGTATTATAGGGACCTAACATTCCCCTTTCCTTCAAAAACGTGTTGTCCTCAATGCTTGAGTAATATTGGATGCTTATGTATAAAATTATCATCCTCCCATGTGGAATATTCAGTGGGTAAGTTCTTCCACTTAATGTAATACTCTAAAATTAATCGATCATGTAGCTATTGTGTTCTTGTTTCTGTGACTACTTCAAAATCAAATATGATTTTTCCTTCTTTGCCAAGATATGGAAACACTATTTGAACTGGGAGCTTGTCATCAATAACCTTTTTTAAGCATGAAACCTAGAAAATTGGGTGTATTCAGGAAGATGCAGACAACTCCAATTTATATGCCATAGTACCAATCCTTTGTAACACCTTGTAAGGACCATAGTACTTGGGTGATAATTTATTATCCTTCTTAGCTTACTTGTGCGAAATTTGTTTGTATGGTTGTAGCCATAAAAATACCCAGCCCTACATCAAAACTTCTTTCACTGCAATGTCAATATGCCTATTTTTTCATTGGATTTTGTGCTAATGTGATGTCATCCTTTAAGAGTTGGAGAATTTGTTGTTGATGGTCGATGTGATATTCCATTGCTTGAAACTTAGAATTTTCTCTTAAAAATGATGTGATGGATGGTGGATGATATCCATAAAGTTCCATAAAAGGGGTCATCTTTGTTGTAGTATGGAAGGAAGTGTTATACCACCATTCAACTAGAGGTAACCAGTTGACCCATTATGTTTTTTTATCACATACAAAGCAACGAAGATATCCTTCCATTTTTTTTTCACTATCTCAGTTTTCCCGTTAGATTGAGGATGATAAGATGAGATATGAGCTAATTGAGTACCAAGACAAGAAAATAATTTTGTCCAAAAATTTCCAGTGAAAATGGGATCTTTGTCACTTACAATAATCTCTAGTTTTCCATGTAGCTTTTGAATTGTTTCCATAAATGCAGTGGAAATTATATTGGATTTAGAAGGATGAGATAATGGACAAAAGTGTGCATAATTGGTAATTCTATCAACTAACACCATGATGACACTCTTTCCTTCAGAATTGGGTAAACCTATGATAAAATCTATTGAGACCTCCCCCCAATGCTGAATTGGAATCGATAAATGTTGTAACAGACCCGGGGTCTTAATTGTCTCAACTTTATTTTGTTGGAAAACCAAACATTCTACCACAAAATTCAAAATATCATATCTTAGGCCATCCCAAAAGAAATCCTTCTTGACCCTGTGGTAAGTTTTAAGAATTCCTGACTGCCCTCCTAAGGGGGAGGTATGTAATTCCAAAAGAATATTTGACTTGAGTCAGGAATTCTTAAAAATATATAAGCAATCTTTGTACCATAATGAATCATTTTCCCACCTAAATGTATCAAATGTACTGGGATCTTTCTATAGCTTTTGAATGAGTGTCCACACCTCTTCATATTTTTTCTATTTATCCCTTGCTTCGGTTATCCAGTTAGGTTGGATAATAAAAATGGCACAAAGCAATGCTTCCACATCCTCATCCTTTTTTTCTTTCTTTTTTTTAACTGTAACGGATATGAATTTTATTTATTTGAAAAAGATAGGAGGGTTCTTTGCCGAGGCAGCGCCGTTTACAAAGAAAGCAACCAACATATTCAGGTTATGAGTTACAGCCTTTTCAAGGAATTTGAAAGAAGTTATCGTCATTGATAAATAGTCGCCCTTTCATGAGAGGGCATCCTTTGTTCTCCAACTGATCAGCTTCGCCATTCAGGTTTCTAAGAATGTGATAGAACTTGTAGGAGGTGAAGTCTTGAAGAACTCTTTTCAATCTGCCCAGAATTTTATTGAGATTAACATTGTTGACGAGGTCCTCCGTGTTTAATTTTTTTATTAGAATCTCTGAATCTCCAAAGACTTGGAGGTCTTTAACTCCCTTTTCTCTTGCTATTAGGCAAGCTTTGAGGAGACCTAAGATCTCTGCCTGATTGTTGGTTTTCTGGCTTAGTCCCTAGTAGAAGCAGTCTCTTGAGGTCCCATCCGAAGAGTATATGACCCCTCCAGCACTGGCGTTCCCGTCATTTCCTTTGGAGGCCCCGTCGAAGAAGATTGTGGTGAGTTTTTTGGATCTCCACCAGTTTATGAAACATTCCTCATGATCTCTTATTTTCCACTCCAGATTTACTGTTTGAGGGGCGAGGAGGAGCTTACGAGGAGAAGGCTCAAGAGGACAAAGCCATCTCCTTTCTTCAGGAAGGAGTAGAGGATCTTCTTTGAAGAACTGTTGTTGGGCTGCTTCCAAGAGGAATGCTTTGGCTTTAACTACAACCTGAAGAGGGGAGTGTCTATTTCCATTAAAAATTTGGTCGTTACAAGCCAACCATATCTGCCAGCAAACAAATTTGGGGATTGCTGTCCAAATTTTCCGCCAAAAGGATTTGGTGGGGATGCTATGAGGATAGATATTGTTCCAAGAGGCGAACAATTCATCAATAGTGCTATGAGGGAAGTCTGGAATCTGCAGGTCTAAAAGAGTGAGCCCCCATGCTTCCTTAGCAAAATTGCACTCCAGAAATAAGTGTTGGGCTATTTCAGGGTTGCTTCTGCATAGCTCGCACCTATGAGGTCCTGAAATATTCCTTTTCTCTAGATTGTCTCCTGTAAGAAGTTTGTTATGCACCAGCATCCAGAAAAAGAAATTCACTTTAGGGAGAGGTAGATTATCCCAGACTAGCTTCCAGAAGGCCGGAGTGTGGCTACTGTTCTTTGAATTCTGGAGTGCTTTGTATCCTGCTGCTATGGTGTAGTTGCTTGACAGTCCCCAAGCCCAACTGTCTCTCATATGGTGGTTTTCAGGAATGGAGCCTTCCAACAATTCGACAAGTCGATTTTTTTGAGGCATTACCCAATATGGAATGCCATTGAAATCCCAACCGGCCCATTCTCCTCGACAGTCCCAAATCGAGAGGTCGTAGAGTCTGTTTTTACCTAAGCGTAACAACCATTCTCTAATGTCGGCTATGTCTTCATTCCCCTCCAATGGATCGCTGCCCATTATTATATCTTGCCACATGTTGATGCGCTTGCCATTGCCCGATACTCTGTACAAGGATTTATTAAAAAATATGTTGCTTTTGCAACAGAGTTTCCATACATGCGTGCTATTGACCGAGGAATCAAATTGCAGGTTTCTGTAGGTCGAATTGTAGGCATATTTGGATAGCAGCGCGTTGCTGGTCAGGTGATTGGGCTCATGAGCCATTTTCCAGAGGCGTTTTCCACCCATCGCCAGATTAACAAGGGAGGGATCTCGAATTTGGAGACCCCCCTTTGCTATCGGCCGTCTAACTAGGTCCTAGTTTGTTAAATGCAACTTTCTTTCATTACCTTTCCCGCCTTTCCATAAAAAGTAACTTAATAGTTTCGAGATCTGCTCCATGACGTTTCTGGGGGCCAGTAAAAAAGCGGCTTGGTAGATTGGAAGCGCGGACAGATGAGTCTTGATTAAAATGAATTTTCCTCCTTTGGTTAACCAATAGACACCCAGTGCTGCTATCTTTGTTTTGATTTTGCAAATGATATTTGACCAAAGCGACCTTCTGTTGACACCGTTTGTAATAGGGAGGCCGAGGTATTTAATCCGTTCCCAGCTAGCATGACCTATAAATCCCAGAACATTCGAGATGTTGTTGAGCTCTTGTTGACCTGTGTTCCAACTGTAAATTTCACTCTTTCTCTCATTGATAAGAGCACCTGAGACTCTGCAATAACTTTTTAGGACTAAATCAAAGACTTTGGAAATTCTGGGGGACGCACCTCCAAGGAGGAGTGAGTCATCTGCAAAGAGAGCATGATTCAGAGGGATGACATCTGAGAAGGATTTGATTCGAGGGAGAGAGCCAACAATTCTTTCAGCTGTGAGTTTTCTACTGAGGGTATTTGCCATTAAGATATACCGGAAAGGGTAGAGGGGGCATCCTTGTCTGATGCCTCTCTGAGCTTGGAAGAAATTAGAGGGACAACCATTGACAAGGGGGGCGATCCAAGGGTTATCGATGCAGGCATTTATAAGCTGGAAAAAATGGGGAAAGAAGCCGAAGGAGAGGAGAACCTTGATGAGAAAAGAACGATTGACTCTATCAAACGCGCTTGCCATATCTAATTTAATCAACATACCTTTCTCTTTTCGCTTATTGCTAGAGTGGATTGTCTCCTGGACTTGAATGACATTGTCGAGAATGTTCCTGCCTTCCACGAAGCCACCTTGAGGACT
>APFE030297458.1:89378-142722 GCA_000404065.3 Pinus taeda
AAGAGTAACAACACTTCCATCTTTATAGTTGTGAGTGGTAGACTTCCTTGTTGCCAAAATTTTTCTTTCAACTTTTCTTTCCACCTTGAATGCCTTCTACAATGAATCAAGTTTCTAAAGGTGAACCTCATGTTGGATATTATCCTTTAAAGTCCCTATGAATACATCAATCCTATGCTCTACTGGAATATCAATTACCCTGATATTCAATTTTTGGAAGTCCTTAATGTGCTCTGCCATTGAACCCTTTTTTCTGAGATTTATCAATTGGCTAAAGAAGGTGTTTCTCTTTGTATTCTCATAATGTGCTATCATTTCCTCCATAAAATGTACAAATTGACAAGTGGTTTAAGATAATAAAGCCATCGATACCATACAAACTGATTGGTTTCTAAATATAAAGATGCAATTTGTACCTTTTGTGTTTGTTGCACATCATGGAGATCAAAATATTGCTCCATTTGCAATATTCATGTTACCAGATCCTTGCCATTTAACTTCCTCATATCAATATTTGGAATGTGGTGGTTCTTAAACCCAACATTGGAGTCTCTAAAATCATAATTCATATTCCTTTATTCCTCATCGTGATTTTCATGGATTACCTTGTCACCATAGGGAAGCCTTTCTTCTAGCAAGTTTTCCAAGCCTTCCCTCAACCCTTCTATCCTAACATTCATCATTGCTTCCATCGCTGGTTTTAAACCATCATTAAAAAATCCCATGTCCCTTTTTATACCATCTATCTTAACATTCATCATGTCTTCTAATTAATTTTTTGTTACTTTTTGCGAGAGCGAAATTTGTTGCACTTGTTCTCATAATTTTGATATATCATGTTGCATTTCTTCCTCTTCTTCATATGTCATAAAAGAGATTTCTGGTTACTTAATAGGCATGTCCATTTTTTTGTTTTGAGGATTTTTTGAATCAAACAATGATATCTATGCTTTACTATGCCCTTTGAATCACTTCAAACTGATTTTTCAAACAAACATTATGCAAAATTTAAAAACAATACACACATTTTTCTTGAATTTTTGGAGTTCAATATTGAAACTATTGTACCTATGTAATTTAGGATATATGAGGTCTAAAATTTCATAATGTGGTATCCCTCTGAGTTTTCTTTCCAACCCCACAAGTCGTACCAAGATTGGATTCATCTAGAAAGCGTTATGCCCAATCTCCCACGATGACTTGATTATAGACTAGTTTAGTAGAGAAAACTTGTATAGAATGCCACATGTCACTGTTTTGACCTTCAACCCAAAGAAAGATACAAAAAAAACTAAATTATATTCTCTTTTAGTCACTTTTTGTGAAATTGAAATCCAATGCTTAGAAAGAAATTTATGCCTATTTTAACTAGGTCGCATGTTTGAGAATGAATTTTGGAGTTTGTAAAAACCCTAACTTCTTCGGACCATATCTCATAAATACAATGAACCGAGACTTGAAATTTCTATAAAACGTTCACCAATATTTCTACTCCAAGTGATCGAAATTTCATCTTCTGAAGCCTTGTATAAATAAATTTATAGCGAAAATTACAAGATGACTTGTTTGAAGCAGCGAAACCATAAAATCCAAAGCTCTTATACCAAGTGTTAAGCAACTAGATCACAAAATAGAAAAAAAATATGGACCAACGACTTAAAAATTATCCCCTTAGAGGGGGAAACCTCCTTTACATTACATAAATGAACAACTCTTGAATCATACAAATGATAAAACCTCCTTGGTATATATAGGAGTCTAAGGGGTCAAAATATAATCAGAGCCTACATAACAATAATAATGTAAGCACACAACAATAACAATAGTGGGATTCTATGGGGCAAAACAGTAACAACATGGGGGATACATCGGAACAACACTAAAAATAGGGGGATACACTAGTATTATAGGGACCCAACAAACAAGCTTACTTTGTAGGTAACATGTTGCATGTGTGATCTCCTTGCTGATTTTTGGATGCATGGTATATGCATGTGGTTCCTTGGTTAGATGATGTCATTGGCATATATATTTTCCTAGATTGGTAGTGGTTTCATCCTTTCATTTCTATTTCCTGGATAACAATGGTGTAGTGGGTTCCCCATTTGTTTTTTTTAATTGGTTCTCATGTTTCCTATGACTATGGATTGGAACAAATTCTCTGGAGCCCTGAAACATCTTGGGTTCCTTGGAGGTTGTGGGTTGAGTTACTAGTCCCTAGAGCCTATGGTTTGGGACAAAATTTCTAGAACCTTGAAAAAAATTGGGTTTGTGGGTTGAGTTACTAGTTCTTGGAGCCATAGACAACTTGGGTATAGATCGATTTGGTTGAGATTAGTGATTTCTGGCCCATATAGCTGAGATCACTATGGTTGAGGGTTGAGGTGGTTTAGATTCTGGAAGCCTTGGTTGATTTTGTTTTGGTTTAACCCTTACTATCACACATTTGTGCTTGGAATATGGCGCAAGAGAGATTAGTTGAAAAAGACATTTGGTTCAGCCCAATCCATGGTCGGGTGGTACGTGGAAGTCCCTAACTTACTTGGCATTTTCATATGTTAATATGAGCTATTTTCTTGTTATGATATATGAGCACTTGTACTGTTTATTATGGTGATCTTATGATTATTTTTTCATGGGATTTATTATGGTTATATGTGTAAAAATGTAGCAAGAAAATCTCAGTTTGATTTTCCTTGGTCAAACTAGAGAGAAAATTCGAATTTCCATTTTAGCAGACAACTTGGGTGAGTTAACTTGAGTGACATGGCTTGTGTAACCTAGATAATTCGAGTTGGAAGACTTGCGTTCAGTTCAATATGAGTGGTTGCTAATTTCTAGCAATCTAAATAAGCTAAATTGAGTTATTTTCAGTTAAACTAGTTCCAATTGTTAGAGGAACTAGTGGAAGGTCCAGTGGTGGGGTGTGAATTCAATCACAAATCAGTGATCAACTAGTTAACTGATCAATCAACCCATAACAACTGTTGCATGAAGAGAATTTGAGTTACCCAATTGAGATGGAGATTCCAAGGTAGTGTACTATCAATTGTAGAGTATTATGAGGTGTACAAGTGGTGCATGCAGTCAGAGGATGAGCCTAGATGAACTGCGGAATTGCTTAAAGGAAAATTCCTATGAAATAGGGGCCTAATTTGTCAAGTTACAACGCAAGGAAATAGAAGCTTATAGGACTAGAAAATTGGCTAAGTATTGGCTAGAGTTAGTTAGTCAGGTAGAGAGATAGACTATACACTTGCAAGAGTTTCTCAGGCTTGAGAAAGCATTATATTTCATCTCTATTCTTTGATTAATGCAGTAAATATAGGAAGGGGTTTTTAGCAATTGATTTCCATTAGATAAATATCTACATATGTGTGTTTAATCTTGACTTTTTTTAAATATTTGTGCTCATGATCATGAATTGAATTCCGCAGATGAGTAGAGTATATTTGAGTCTTGTGTTTTAGTAAATTACATGAGCCGTTTCATATCTACACATTAAATTTCTACATGGTATTAGAGAAACATTCACAACAGAGAAAAGAATTTGAAGTTGTTATTGCAGAAGGATTGAATTTGTAGGATCGATTCTTTAGAGCTAGTAGGACGACTTTCTATGGTTTAAGGCTTGAGTATGCCCTTGAGGGAAAATCGAACTTTGTTGCTTGGAAGGACCACATGGAGTTGGTACTAGAGGATAATGGGTTGAAGGAATTTGTCAAGAAAAACATTCCAAAAGGTGAGTAGAATCATATTATAGATAGTAAAGGATCACATTGTCTCCAATCTCTATGGGAAAGAAATCCCGTATGTAATGTGGCAAGCAATCACAATTTTTTTCCAAAAAAGCAGCAACCACATGAAACCGACACTCAAAGATAAGCTTCAAAATATCAAGATGCAAAAGAGTGATGATATTCAACAATACATGTTTAGGTTCACACAATGTCATGATGAACTTGGAGGAGTTTGGGTTAATGTTGTAGAGGATGATCTTGTGAGCCTAGCCCTTTTAGGCCTTCCCAAGAGTTGGCACAACTACCAAGATTAAGTGAATGGGAGGGATAAAATACCAAACTGGGAACGATTATGGTCTAATTTGGTATAGGAGGAGATACGAGAGAACACCAGAGATGGGACCTCATCCAAGTGTGAGGATGAGGAGAAATTTTCCTTGGATGGAAAGGAAAAGAAGGGGAAAGAGAAGAAATCCCAATCCAAACCAATGTCCAGTCAAAGGGGAAAGAAGAAGGACTTGTACAAAGTCAAATGATTTAATTTTCATGAATTCGGGAATCATGCCATGAAGTGTCCACATAAGAAGACAAGCAAGAAGACCTCGGGAGGAGTGGTTGGTGAATATTTGGCTTCATAGTTTGAGCCTGATTTCACCCTCATCGCATGCATGGTGAGCACAATGATGGGTAATGTGTGGTACTTTGACAGTGGTGCCTCATTCCATATGATGGGAAACATAGAATTTTTCAATGACCTGGAGGAGAAAGACCTCCATATGCACACTGATATGGGAGATGAAGGGAGGTATAACATGATTAGTATTGGTAAAGTTACTTTTCAGAGGGAGTCTCGCTCCCCTCTCAAACTCAAAGATGTCACGTATGTTTCAGGCCTAAAGAAAAATCTCATTTCAGTTGTTATGTTGGAAGGTCGAGGATACGATGTGATATTCAATAAAGGGAAAGAATTCCTAAGACACAAAGCCATGGGACAGGTGAAGTGGATTGAGTTTTGTGTGAAGAACCTATACAAGCCAGATGTGGAAGACTGTGTTGCATTAAGAACAAAGGCAGAGAAGGTACAAAGTCATGATGTTAGTGAAATATGACATAGAATACTTGGCCATTTGCATCATGGCACCCTGAATATTATGCAGCAAATAACCACAGGCCTCCCCAAAGGATCACTAGATCAACAAGATACATGCAAATGGTGTACTTTGGGGAAGTACACAAAAGTCTCATTCCATGATTGGGACAACAAAGCACATGCAATCCTTGAAAGGATCACATTGATGTCTATGGACCTTTCTCGAAAACCTCCACTACCATTCACAAATATTATGTTATATTTATAGATTAATTCTCACGAAAGTGTTGGATATTCTTCATACAGAAGAAGGATGGGACATTCTCCAAGTTTGTATAATTCAAAGCACTGGTAGAGAAGGAAACCATGAGGAAGGCGAAGGCTCTCAAGAGTGATAATGGAGGTGAGTATGTGTCGAATGATTTTTTTTTTTTGCAAAATAAGGCATTCAATGAGATTTGATAGCACCCCACAACCCACAACAAAATGGGGTGTTTTGGAAAAAGAACCATAGTGGATTGGGAGCAATGATGATGATGTTTCATGACCAATGCCTACCACTGCATTCGTGGGTAGAGGCATGCAACACAACAGTATACTTGCAGAATCAGAGTCCTCATCGAATTCTAGGAATGATTATACCAAAGGATGATTTCTCGAGGATAAAGTCAGATGTGTCTCAATTCTAGATCTTTGGAGCATTTGTGTACTGCCATGTCTCCAAATAATATAGGAAGAAGCTTAAGCCAACATTATAGTTGGGGGTATTTGTGGGATACACAAAAACTCCTCACAATTACCATGTGTACCTTTCGTCCCTCAAGCTGACAATTGTTTGAAGAGATGTGAAGTTTGTTGAGGAGAAGGAAATGAGATGTTCCCTTTAGAGGGACCTTTAGTTGCAACCAGATCAAGAGATTTTGGCTCCACAGGAGGAACCTCAAGAAGTTGTGGAGCAGTATAGAGAGTGGAGACATCCACTCAAGTAAAAATATCTAAAGAAGGAAGAAGAAAAGCTAGAGAATATGATAGACTAATGCATGATGCTAGAGAGAATGTGGGAGAACCCACTTCTCAGCATAGGTAGAGAAGGTCATGAGATCGATACACTGGCTACATGGATCTAATGAAAAAGTTGGTTGAGACTGAGCCATCCTCTTTCGGGGAAGAAGTAGAGAAACTTGTAATGGTTGATGCAATGGTATAAGAGTATGACTCCATTGTAAATAACAGTTTTTGGGAAGTGGTCCCAAGATCAACAGACAAATCAGTGGTGGGTTCGAGATGGATTTACAAGGTAAATCATGGAATATATGGAAGCATAGAGAATTATAAGGCCATATATGTGGCCAAGGGATTCTCTCAAGTTGATGGAATTAACTATGAGGAAACCTTTGCACCAGTCACAAGGTATTCACCCATTAGATCTACACTTTCTTTGTCAGTGCAGATGGGGTGGAAAATCCACCAGATGGATGTGAAGACAAATTTAGTCAATGGAGTTATTGAGGAAGAGGTGTACATTGAGAAACTAGAATATTTTTAGACCTTTGACGAAGAGTCGCATGAGTGCAGACTCAAGCAATCTTTGTATGACCTTTGGCAAGCACCCCGTGCTTGGTATACTAGGATCGACAACTATATCATCGCGTTGGGATTCACCAAAGTGAAGCAGATGAAAACCCTTCTTATATTATGGTTGAAGGTAAATTATTGATTATTTTCTTATATGTTTATGATTTTTTTAATCGGTGATGAGAAGTTGATCAGATCTCGCAAGGAGGACCTTACAAGAGAATTTGAAATGAAGGACATGGGACTCATGCACCACTTCCTCGAATTGGAAGTATCGAAAGGAGATGGGGAAGAATCTGTCTCTCAAGGCAAGTATGCCAATGAGATATTGAAGAAGTTTCACATGGAGAGTAGAAAACTCAAGGAGACACCTTTAACCACCAGTTAGAGAAAAGATGATGCTACTTCAGGTGAATTTGTGGAAGCTACCATGTATCGACATCTTCTGAGTTCACTAATGTAATTGGTGGAAACTAGATCAGATATGTGCTATGTAGTCAACCATAGTAGTCAAGTTATGGTTAGGCCAACCAAATTGTTTTGGAGGTCATCTAAGCATGCTCTACAGTACCTCAGAGGCACCACCTAGTTTGGAATATGGTACATACAGATAGGGGGAGTGAATCAGTGTGGATTCACATATGTATATTTGGCGGGGAGTCCATCAGACAAGAAGAGTACATCAGGAGTAATTTTCCGTGTAGGGTACACAATAGATTCCTGGTACCAAAGGAAGAAAAGACCAATGACACTTAGCTCAACAGAAGCAGAATACATGGCTACAAGTCAAGAATCATGTGAGGCAATGTAGATGAGAAATATTCTTGTGGGATTTTTTGGTTAGATGATGGATCAAACTATGATATACTATGAAAATCAAAGTTGCATTAATCTTTCTGGAAATCTAGTCTTTCATGATTGATCCAAGCATATAGATATCTGGTGTCACCATCTACGGGATTGTGTGTAGAGGAGGATCATGTTTCTTGATTAGATTCCAACAGAGAAACAAGATGCAAATATTTTGACAAATTATTTTTCAAAGGGTAAATTTAGGTTCCATAGAGGCAAGATCAGGATATTTGATAATCCCTTCCTTTCTAAGAGGGAGTGTTGAAAATGCAGCAAGAAAATATCAGTTTGACTTGCCTTGGTCAAACTAGAGAGAAAATTTGAATTTCCATTTCAGCAAACAACTTGGGTGAGTTAACTTAAGCGACATGGCTTGTGTCACCAAGTTAGCTTAGATAATTCAAGTTGGAAGAATTGAGTTCAGTTCGGTGTGAGTGATTTCTAATTTCTAGAAATATAAATTAGTGAAATTGAGTTATTGTCAATTAAACTAGTTAAAACTGTCAGAGGAATTAGTGGAAGGTCCAGTAGTGGGATGAGACTTCAGTCACAAATCAATGATCAATCAACCCAAAATAACTGTTGCATGCAGATAATTAGAGTTACCTAGTTGAGATGAAGATTCCAAGGCAGTGTACTATCATTTGTAGACTATTTTGAGGTATACAGGTGGTGCATGCAGTCAGAGGATGATCCTAGATGAAATTCCCAATTCCTTGGAGGAAAATTCCTATGAAATAGGGGCCTAATTCCTCGAGGAGAAATGCAATGAAATAGGAGCTTTCAGGACTAGAAAATTGGCTAAGTATTGGACAAAGTTAGTAAGTCAGGCAAAGCGATAGACTATATACTTGTAGGAGTGGTTCAAGATTGAGAAAGAATTGTATTTCATCACTATTCTTCGATTAATTCAATATAGATAGGAAGGGGTTTTGAGAAGTTTCTTTCCCATAGATAAATCTTTGTGTATGTGTGTTTATTCTTGATCCATGTTTATGATTTTTGCTCACAATCATGAATTGAATTCAACGGATGAGTAGAGTATATTTTAGTTTTTTGTTTTAGTAAATCACATGAGAAGTGTCATATCTTCACATTACATTTATACATGGTATCAAAGTAAGATTTAGAGTAGAGAAAAGAATTCAAAGTTGTTATTGCAGGAGGATCGAATTTGCAGGATCAATTATTCAGAGCTAGCAGGATTTACTTCTACAGTCTAAGGCTTGAGTATGCCCTTGAGGGCATCTCTAAATTTGTTCCTTGGAAGAAACACATGGAGTTGGTACTAGAGGACAATGGGATGAAGGAATTTGTCGAGAAAGACATTCCAAAAATAGGATCAACTAACATCAAGGATATATCAGAATGGAGGAAGTGTGTAGCCAAGGCGAGGGGAATCATATTAGAGGGAGTAAAGGATCACATTGTCTCCAAAATCCATGGGAAATAAACCCCGTATGCAATGTTACAAGAACTGACATATTTGTCCTAGAAAAGCAGTGACTACAGGAAACTGACGCTCAAAGATAACCTTAAAAATATCAAGATGAAGAAGAGCGATTATATTTAGAAGTACTTGAGTAGGTTCACACAATGTCATGATGAACTTGGAGGAGTTGGGGTTACTGTTGTGGAGGATGATCATGTCAGCCTAGCCCTTCTAGGCCTTCCCAAAAGATGGCACAACTACCAAGATTTGGTAAACGGGAGGGAGAAACTACCAAACTAGGAACACTTATGGTCTGATTTGGTACAAGAGGAGATAAGGTGGAACACCAGAGATGGGAGCTCATCCAAGTGTGAGGATGGGGAGAAATTTTCCTTGGGTGGAAAGGGAAAGAAGGGGAAAGAGAATAAATCCCAATCCAAACTAGTGTCTAGTCAAGGGGGCAAGAAGAAGGACTTGTCCAAAGTCAAATGATTTCATTGTCATGAATTCAGGAATTATGCCATGAACTGTCCACATAAGAAGACAAGCAAGAAGACATCATATATTTGGAGCATCTGTGTGCTGCTATGTCTCCAAATAATCTAGGAAGAAGTTTCAGCCAACATTCTAGTTGGGGGTATTTGTGGGATACACAGAAACTCCTCACATTTACCATGTGTACCTTCCATCCCTCAAGATGACAATTGTTTGAAGAGATGTGAAGTTTGATGAGGAGAAGGAAATGAGATGTTCCCTTTAGAGGGAGCTTCAGTTGCAACTAGATCAAGAGATTTTTGCTCCAAAGGAGGAACCTCAAGAAGTTGTGGAGTAGCCACAAGTTGAGGAATAAAGAGTGGAGACATCCACTCAAGCAAAAACATCTAGAGAAGGAAGAAAGAAAACTAGAGAATATGACAGATTGATGTATGATGCTAGAGAGAATGTGGGAGAAACCACTTCTCATTGCAGGTAGAGAAGGTCATGAGATCGGTACACTGGCTACGTGGATCTAATGACAAAGTTGGTTGAGACCAAGCCATCCCCTTTTGAGGAAGAAGTAGAGAAACTTTTATGGGTTGGCGCAGTGGTATAAGAGTATGACTCCATTGTAAATAACAATTTTTGGGAAGTGGTCCCAAGACAACAGACAAATCAGTGGTGGGGTTGAGATAGATTTGCAAGGTAAAGTATTCAACAAATGGAAGCATAGAGAAGTATACGGCCATATTTGTGGCCAAGGATTCTCTTAAGTTGATGGAATTGAATATGAGGAAACCTTTGCACCAGTCACAATGTATTCATCCATTAGATCTACAATTTCTTTGTCAATGCAGATGGGGTGGAAGATCCACCTGATGGATGTGAAGACAACTTTCCTCAATGGAGTTATTGAGGAAGAGGTGTACTTTGAGAAACTATAATATTTTTAGACCTTTGATGGAGAGTCGCATGAGTGCAAACTCAAGAGAGCGTTGTATGACCTCTGGAGAGCACCCCGTGCTTGGTACACTAGGATTGACAACTATTTCACCGAGTTGGGCTTCACCAAAAGTGAAGCAAATGAAACCCTTATCATATTATGGTTGAAGGTAAATTATTGATTATTTTCTTATATGTTTATGATTTGATTTTAACCAGTGATGAGAAGTTGATCAGATCTCGCAAGGAGGATCTTACAAGGGAATTTGAAATGAAGGACATGGGACTCATGCACCACTTCCTCAGATTGGATGTATGGAAAACAGATGGGGAACAATTTGTCTCTCAAGGCAAGTATTCCAATGAGATATTGAAGAAGTTTCACATGGAGAGTAGAAAACTCATGGAGACACCTCTAACCACTGGTTGGAGAAAAGAGGATGCTACTTTAGGTGAAGTTGTGGAAGCTACCATGTACCAACATCTCGTGGGTTCACTAATGTTTTTGGTGGACAATAGATCAGATATGTGCTATGTAGTCAACCATCTTAATAAAGCTATGGTTAGGCCAACCAAATTTTTTTGGAGGTCACCTAAGAATTTTCTACGATACCTCAGAGGCACCACCTACTTTGGAATATGGTACATACAGACAGGGGGAGTGAAGCGGTGTGGATTCACATATGTAGATTGGGCAGTGAGTCAATTAGACAAGAAGAGTACATCAGGAGTAATTTTCAGTGTTGGGTACACAATAGTTTCCTGGTACCAGAAGAAGAAAATACCAATGACACTTATCTCAACAGAGGCAGAATACATGGCTACAAGTCAAGCATCATGTGAGGCAATCTAGATGAGAAAGATTCTTGTGGGAATTTTTGGTTAGATGATGGATCCTACTATGATATACTATGACAATCAGAGTTGCATTAATCTCTCTGAAAATCGAGTCTTTCACGATTGGTCCAAGCATATAGATATCTGGTGTCACTGTCTACGAGATTGTGTGCAGAGGAGGATCATGTTGCTTGATTAGATTCCAACAAAGGAACAAGATGAAAATATTTTGACAAAGGATTTGTCAAAGGGTAAATTTAGGTTCCATAGAGGTATGATCAGGATATTTGATAATCCCTTCCTTGCTAAGAGGGAGTGTTGAAAATGCAGGAAGAAAATATCAGTTTGACTTGCCTTGGTCAAACTAGAGAGAAAATTTGAATTTCCATTTCAACAGACAACTTGGGTGAGTTAACTTAAGCGACACGGCTTGTGTCACCCAGTTAGCTTAGATAATTCAAGTTGGAAGAATTGAGTTTAGTTTAATATGAGTGATTTATAATTTCTAGAAATCTAAATTAGTTAAATTGAGTTATTGTCAATTAAACTAGTTAAAACTGTTAGAGGAACTAGTGGAAGGTCTAGTAGTGGGATGGGACTTCAGTCACAACTCAATGATCAATCAACCCAAAATAACTGTTGCATGCAGATAATTCGAGTTACCCAGTTGAGATGGAGATTCCAAGGTAGTGTACTATCAGTTGTAGACTATTTCGAGGTGTACAGGTGGTGCATGCAGTTAGAGGATGATTCTATATGAAATTCCCAATTCCTTGGAGGAAAGTTCCGATGAAATAGGGGCCTAATTCTTGAAGGAACAAGGCAATGAAATAGGAGCTTGCAGGACTAGAAAATTGGTTAAGTATTGGACAAAGTTAGTCAGTCAAGCAAAGAGATAGACTATATACTTGCAAGAGTTTCTCAGGATTGAGCAAGAATTGTATTTCATCTCTATTCTTCAATTAATTCAATACAAATAGGAAGGGGTTTCGAGTAGTTTCTTTCCCATAGATAAATATTTTTGTGTGTGTTTATTCTTGATGCATGTTTATGATTTTTGCTCACGATCATGAATTGAATTCAATAGATGAGTAGAGTAAACTTTAGTTTTTTGTTTTAGTAAATTACATGAGCAGTTTCATATCTACACATTACATTTCTACATGGTATCAAAGCAGGATTCAGAGTAGAGAAAAGAATTCAATGTTTTTATTGCAGGAGGATCGAATTTGCAGGATCAGTTATCTAAAGTAAGCATGATTGATTTCTACGGTCTAAGGCTTGAGTATTCCCTTGAGGATATCTCTAACTTTGTTCCTTGGAAGGAACACATGGAGGTGGTACTAGAGGATAATGGGATGAAGGAATTTGTCGAGAAAGACATTCCAAAAATAGGATCAACTAACATAAAGGATATAGCAGAATGGAGGAAGTGTGTAGATAAGGTGAGGAGAATCATATTAGAGGGAGTAAAGGATCACATTGTCTCCAATATCCATGGGAAAGAAACCCTATATGCAATGTTGCATGCACTGACAAATTTGTTCTAGAAAAGCAGTTACCACAGGACACTGGTGCTCAAAGATAAACCTTAAAAATATCAAGATGAAGAAGAGCGATTATATTCAGCAGTACTTGAGCAGGTTCACACAATGTCGTGATGAACTTGGAGGAATTGGGGTTATTGTTGTGGAGGATGATCTTTGAGCCTAGCCCTTTTAGGCCTTCCCAAAAGATGGCACAACTACCAAGATTTGGTGAACAGGAGGGAGAAATTACCAAACTGGGAACGTGTATGGTATGATTTGGTACAAGAGGAGATAAGGTGGAGCACCGGAGATGGGATCTCATCCAAGTGTGAGGATGAGGAGAACTTTTCCTTGGTTGGAAAGGGAAAGAAGGGGAAAGGGAATAAATCCCAATCCAAACTAGTGTCCAGTCAAGGGGGCAAGAAGAAGGACTTTTCCAAAATCAAATGCTTCAATTGTCATGAATTCGGGCATTATGCAACGAAGTTTCCACATAAGAAGACAATTAGGAAGACCTTAGGAGGAGCGGTGGGTGAATGTTTGGCTTCACAATTCGAGCTTGATTTCACCCCGATCACATGCATGGTGAGCACGGTGATGGGTAATGTGTGGTACTCGTACAGTGGTGCTTCATTCCATATGTTGGGCAACAACGGATTTTGTAGTGACCTGGAGGAGAAATACCTTCAGATGCACATTGAGATGGGAGATTAAGGTAGGTATAGGTAGGTATAGGCTTGGAAAACAGAAATATACTTCCAAAATCAGAGTCCTCATCGAATTTTAGGAATGATTACACTAGATGAGGCTTTCTTATGGAGAAAGTCAGGTGTGTCTCACTTCCAGATCTTTGGAGCATCTGTGTACTTCCATGTCTCTAAATAATCTAAGAAGAAGCTTGAGCCAACATTCTAGTTGGGGGTATTTGTGGGATACACAAAAACTCCTCACAATTACCACGTGTACCTTCCATCCCTCAACATGACAGTTGTTTGAAGGGATGTGAATTTTGATGAGGAGAAGGAAATGAGATGTTCCCTTTAGAGGGAGATTCAGTTGCAACTAGATCAGGAGATTTTAGCTCCAAAGGAGGAACCTCAGGAAGTTGTGGAGTAGCCACAAGTTGAGGAAGAGAGAGTGGAGACATCTACTCAAGCAGAAATATCTAGAGAAGAAAGAAACGAACCAGGGAAGTTGAGAGACTGATGCATGATGCTAGAGAGACTGTGGGAGCACCCACTTCTCAGCGCAGGTAGAGAAGGTCACTAGACCAGTACACTGGCTACATGGCTCTAATCACAGAGTTGGTTGAGATTGAGACATCCTCTTTCGAGGAAGCAGTAGAGAAATCTATATGGGTTGATGCAATGGTAGAGGAGTATGATTCCATTGTAAAGAACAATGTTTGGGAAGTGGTCCCAAGGTCGACAAAAAAATCAGTGGTGGGTTCAAGATGGATTTACTGGGTAAAGCATGTAGCAGACGGAAGCATAGAGAAGTAGAAGGCTAGATTTGTGGCCAAGGGATTCTCTCAGGTTGAGGGAATTGTCTATGAGGAAAAATTTGCACCAGTCACAAGGTATTCATCCATCAGATCTATACTTTCTTTGACAATGTAGATGGGGTGGAATATCCACTAGATGGATGTGGAGACAAATTTCCTCAATGAAGTTATTGAGGAAGAGGTTTACATTGAGCAAATAAAAGGTTTTGAGACCTTTGACCAAGAGTCACGTTTGCAGACTCAAACGAGCATTGTATGGCCTCAAGTAAGCACCATGTGCTTGGTACACCAGGATCGAAAACTATCTCACCAGGTTGGGCTTCACCAAAAGTGAAGTAAATGAAAACCTTTATCATATTATGGTTGAAGGTAAATTATTGATTATTTTCTTATATGTTGATGATTTGATTTTAACTTGTGATGAGAAGTTGATCATATCTTGCAAGGAGGACCTTACAAGAGAATTTTAAATGAAGGACATGGGACTCATGCACTACTTCCTCAGATTGGAAGTATGGAAAGGAGATGGGGAATCATTTGTCTCTCAAGGAATGTATTCCAATGAGATATTGAATAAGTTCCACATGGAGAGTAGAAAACCCATGGAAACACCTCTAACGAATAGTTGGAGAAAATTGGATATTACTTTAGGTGAAGTAGTGGAAGCTACCATCTATCAAAAACTTGTGGGTTCACTAATGTATTTGGTGAACACTAGACCATATATGTGATATGCAGTCAACCAAATTAGTCAAGCTATGGTTAGGCAAACCAAATTTTTTTGGAGGGAAGCTAAGCATGTTCTATGGTACCTCAGAGGAACCACACATTTTGGACTATGGAACATACAGACAGAGGGAGTGAAGTTGCGTGGCTTCACAGATGCAGATTGGGCGGGGAGTCCATCATACATGAAGAGTAAATCAGGAGGAATATTCAGTGTTGGGTCCATAACAGTTTCCTAGTACAACAAGAGGAAAAGGTCAATGGTTTCATATCTACACATTAAATTTCTACAATATGTTGGTTATATGCATGGTTTTATGATGTGCACTAACTATGGCTCTTGTTCATAATTTGATCAGTTACTGAATGGTTGATGAATGCATGGGCTAACAAGTGTAATGTAAGCTATTTTGAGAGGAAATTGAACCTTCTTGGTGATTCTCAGATCAAGTTCAAGAGTTTATGATCATATATGCATTCATGACCCATAGCTTATATATTTACTATATGTTTAATGAAATGTCTATCATGTATTAGGCATGTCTAGGTCAAGATCTTGCTGAAGATTTTATTGTTTAACATTGATATCATCATTGTTAATATGATTTTGGAAAGTTACAAGCAGTTCTAGGCAGTGGTCTAGAGGATATCCTGAAAAAGTGGCATAGATATTGTGATCGCATGCTCTGAATTGAGGAATTTGGGTCACCACCACATGCATGCAGGCTTATGGGTGCAATTGGAGCCTCATAACCACATGCATAGGGTGTGAAGGGTGTGGTTGGGGTGTAAACCTAGTGAAAAAGAGTTCCAACTCAGGGATTTATCACCTAGGGTGGTTGGTAGGATCTAAAGTGATATGTAGTCTCCAAGGGATGTCAGTTTACTTTCAGTTTGTAGGCCCCACTTCCATAACTAGAACTTGGAGGTTGGGTCATCTCATAATGAATCTAAAATCATGTTTACCTTGGAAAGCTTGTAAAGATGGGTAAATGTGGGAGGGGTAATTACAAAAGGGATCTTAAACACTGGAGAAAATTATTAATAATCAAATTTCTCAATTAATTAATATAGGTCTCGAATACAATGCAACAGAGAATCACAATAACAAAGACTCAGATCCCATAACTACAAGAGATGTAGGTCCAAAAAACTATCTTAATTCTATATAAGGAATCAATGAATAGCGTGATTAAGGCATCAATGATCATCAAAAGTAGAATGAATGGGTCCACATAAATCATAGACAAGAAAGGAGGCATCCAAGGTAAAAAATGCATTCCTTCTACAACCAAGGGCCAAACTTTCAAAGGATATTCTTTGTTCCCAGGTATTCACATATTTTTATGGTCATTATTTTTCCTGTGATAACTTTGGTCACAAGGTTATTCATTATTTAGCACACAAAATTATCAAGACTAGAGAAGCAAGAGTCAATCCTAATGTGAATAAATCATCAAGGTCTAAGAAGTCCTTCAATAATGCCTTTCTCCCTCTTATTTATGAAATTGAATGTTCTATTTGCAATAATTTTGGACATTAGGCAAGTGAATGCAAGAGTGGATTGGTATCTTCCTATTAGCATGAAAAAAATCCAAATCCTCAAAAAATATGGAAAAATAAGACTTCATCTTCAAAAAATTGTGGATTGGTTTTATATGCCAGAAATCAAGAAAAGCAATGGCACATTGATAGTGGATGTTCGAAACACATGACAGGTGATAGAAATAAATTTAGTTGTTTTAATGATGTCAAGAAAGGAAATGTTACTTTTGGTAATAATGCTCCAAGAAGTATAAAAGGTAAAGGGGTTTTTGTTTTAAAAGGAAATACCGAGGCACAAAATGTATTATTTGTGAAAATTAATGTGTAGATATGAAATCGCTCATGTAATTTACTAAAACAAAAGACTCAAATCTACTCTACTCATCTATGGAATTTAATTCATGATCAAGAGCTCGAGTCATAACCATGCATCAAGAATTAACACACATTCACATATATTGATCTAGGGGAAAGCACTGATCAAAACCCCTTCCTATCTATATTGCATTAATCAAAGAATATGGATGAATACATATCCTTGCTAAAGCTTGAGCACAAATTGAAAGTGTATAGTCTATCCCTTTTCCTGACTCACCGACTCTATCCAACACTTAGCCAATTTTCAAGCCCTCCAAGCTCCTATTTCCTTGCCTCGTCCCTTCAGGAATTATACCCCTATTAATTAGGAAAGTCCTCAATGTGGATTACACAATTCCTTTAGGATGATCTTTGATTGCATGCACCACAAGTACACATGGGAATAATATAGAACTGATAGTGCGCTACCTTGGAACCTCCACTTCAACTAGGTAACTCAAATTCTCTACATACGACAATTATTTTGGGTTGATTGATTAGTTAACTGGTTGATCATTGAGTGTGACTGAAGTCACACTGCACAACTTGACCTTCCACTAGTTCCTCTAACAGTTAAAACTAGTTTAACTGACAATAACTCAATTTAACTAAATTAGATTGCTAGAAATTAGAAATCATTCATGCTCAACTAAACTCAAGTCTTCCAACTCGAATTATCTAAGCTAATTGGGTGACACAAACAATGTCACTCTATTAACTCATCAAGTTGTCTTCTAAAATGGAAATTCGAATTGTCTCTAGTTTGACCAAGGCAAGTGAAACTGATATTTTCTTGCCACATTTTCAGCATTGTTTGTAGATGGCCTAAAAGATATCCTATTGAGTGTCAACCAAATGTGTGACTAGGGGCATGAGGTAATATTTAGATAAAGATAATGTGTGGTTAAATAGTTGGACACAAGGGAAATGATAATCAAAGTTACCAGATCTCTAGATAATGTATATGCGTTAGAAGGTAACAGTGAACATTTCTATTTGGGAAATATTGAAGAAAGTTGGTTGTGGCACAAGAGTCTAGTGAATATCAGTATCATTCAACTGGTTAAACTAGTCAAGAAGGGAGTTGTTCGTGACATGACCAAGATTATCCCACTTGAAGATAGTGTCTAAAAACCATGTCAATTTGGTAAGTAGTCAAGGGTTTAGTTCAAGGAAAAAGAATATCCTTCAGAAGGACCTCTTGAGTTGATCCATACAAACTTATTTGGAGAAATGATGAAAATATCCCCACAAGGTGATCAATATGTTATGTTTTTAATTGATGATTAGACAAGAACGTGTTGGGTTAGTTTGTTGAAATGTAAATATGAAGCCTTAAAAAATTCAACATATTCATGGTCTTGGTTGAAAACCAAATTCATTTAAAAAAATAAATGCCTAAGGTTTGACAGAGAAGGTGAATTCATATCAAATGGGCTCCTTGATTTCTATGAATAGAATGGGATCAAGATGTGGTTTTCAATAGCTAAAACTCCTTAGCAAAGTGGATTTGTTGAAAGAATGAATCAGATAGTTCAGGAAATGGCTCATGGAATTCTCGATGAATTAGGAGTACATCACACATTTTAGGGGGAAGTAGTGCAAACAATTGTTAATATCCTCAATAAGTACATCACACATTTTAGGGGGAAGTAGTGCAAACAATTGTTAATATCCTCAATAAATCCCATGTGAGGGTAAATAATTATAAAAATTTTTATGAATAGTGGTATGGAAGACTTTCTTTAGTAAAGATTTGGGAGAAAATGCTATATCAAGAGAAATGATGACAAAATTGGAAAATTTGAACCAAGGGAAAATGAAGGTATTCTACTCAGTTACTCTTCTAGAAGTAAGGGGTAGAAGTGCTATAAGAAAATACTTCATAAAGTTGTTGAAAGTATAGATGTAAAAGTAGATGAAGGCTCCATATGTCCCAAAAGACAAATACAATTTGATGAATCCAATAATGATGAATATCCAGACAATGAGATCAAAGAGAATGAAGGGGAAGAAAAACACGAAGCATCAAAGGAAGAAGACAAAGAAGATGTTGATTCTGGAAATGACTCCATCTAGGTATGTGAAAAAAAAATCATTGTAAAAGCCAAATTATTGAAAATAAAGAAGCTAGTGTGCAAACTAGAAGGAAGTTCATTGTTTCATCTAGTCACACAGATATAACTTTTTCATCTATAGCTTAACCTCAAATTTTGCATCAAGAAAGTCAAGATGAATGTTGGATTGAAGCTATGAATTGAGAAATTAATCAAATAGAGAAAAAGCATACTTTGGATCTTGATCCAAGGCCACATAATACAAATTAATTGGGACCAAATGGATATTCAAGAACAAGTTAAATGAACATGGAATTGTGATGAGGAACAAGAAAGATTTGTTTGCAAAGGCTATGCACAATACGAGGGGATAAATTTAATTGAAGAATTTTTTTCTCTAGTTGCATGACTCGAAGCCATTAAAATGTTCTTAGAATTTGCCAGTTTCAACAAATTCAAAGTGTATCATATGGATGTTAAGTCTACATTCTTGAATGGGAATTTAGAGGAGGAAGTTTACAATGAGAAACTTGAAGGATTCATGCTGGGAAAGAACAAGTATATTTTATGTAAACCCATGAAATCCTTGTATCAGTTAAAGAAAGCTCTCAAGGATTGGTATTATCGATTAGACAAATACTTAGAGTAATAGGGCTTTAAGAAATGATCAATTGATATAAATTTGTATATCAAGGAAGATGGAGATAAACTATTGGTATTAGTGGTATATGTTGATGATATCATCTTTGGTAATAATGTTGGCTCAATGAGTCAAGGGTTTGCAACAACCATGCAACAATAATTTGAAATGTCTCTACTTGGTGAACTATCATTTTTCCTTAGATTATAGGTACATCAAACAAAGGATGACATCTTTCATTCTTGGACAAAGTATCTCAATGACATTTTATGAAAATTTAGGATGGAAGAATGTAAACCCATGGTAATAGACTAAAACCTTAGAAAGGATGACGAATCTACAAAATTAGTTAATGTAAATATAGATCCATGATTGGGGTTTACTATATCTCACAGGAACAACACCAAATATTATGCATGTTATTAGAATAGTAGGGTGATTTCAAGCTAATCCTAAGGAAACACATCTCAAAGTGGTCAAGAGGAAATTCAAATATATGCAAGGGAGGATTTTTCACTATGGTATCCAAAGAAAAAATATTTGACTCTTCAAGCATATACTGATTCAGATTGGGCTAGAAGCATTAGTGACAGAAAAAGTACTAGCAGTGTAGCTTTATTTCTAAGAAAATGCTTAGCTTCTTAGCATAGCAAGAAACAAAGCTCCATTTTTGTCTATTGTTGAAGCACAATATATTGCAATTGCAGCATGTTGTACGTAATTACTATGGATGATTCAAAATATATAGGAAATTTAGGTATTCTTCCCTCAAATTGTTTCTGTCTTCTATGATAACACCGGTGCCATCAATATATCCAAGAACTCTATAATGCATTCCAAGACAACGCACATTCCAATTAAATATCATTTTCTTTGCGAGGAAGTCTTGGATCATAAGGTGAAGCTGGAATATGTCCCTACACATGAGAAAGCTATACATATATTTACTAAACATCTTCCATGAGAATCCTTTGAGTATCTTAGACAAAGATTGGGGATGATATACTATTCTTCTCTTCCATAATCAACTCACAAGGAGTTTCAGATTCACAGAATCAAGGGGAGTTGTATTTTAGGTTCATGGTCTCAAGGGGATCCTTGGTCATTGATTCTTTGTCATTGATGTCAAAGAATGATAAATTTCAGGTTTCACGTCATCTGATAATCATGGTTGTCATCAATGCCAAATGGAGAGATTGTTGGCAAATTTGGTGTTGGCATTTTTGGAAATATAGACATTATGGTTACCAAACTTGATAATGGCATTCATGTCAACATGATGCAAGATAGTTGGAGTATGATTGAACATTTGATGATTATAAAACTCTGATGCAACCATGAAGAAGGATTTAATATTGAATATCTGATGCATGGCAATGT
Organism: Pinus taeda; assembly: GCA_000404065.3. Taxonomy (NCBI): domain Eukaryota; kingdom Viridiplantae; phylum Streptophyta; class Pinopsida; order Pinales; family Pinaceae; genus Pinus; species Pinus taeda. The sequence goes on from APFE030297458.1 coordinate 110,062, forward strand.
TTGTGCTATATAACATCATCTATGCAAGAAAATCTAAGAAAGGTAATGGAATTACCTTGAGAAACATTAATAAGGTTGTGAAATTTACGCATGGTACTCATCTCATGCTTGCACAAATGTTGAAAGGAAGTGAAAAATAAAAATTACCTATCCAATACGTCAAAACCATGGTTTCTCTGATTGGTTTCTCCTCACAATAGTTGCGTGTCAGCTCACATTACCATCAATATTTACCATGGGCTTTTCCCATGGTAACTCGATGGGTCGTTTGGATCTGATTGTCAAAACATGTATATAAATTACCACATTCATACATAAAATTGGTATCCAATTGAGTGATTAAGAGTTATTCATCTGTCGATCGATTTTTATTTTGTGTGTTTAGGTACAAGGTTATGATGTTATTAATACTTCAAAACTAATACGTGATGAGAGCGAACAAAATGGTTAATATGATGGTGTATTCAATGTTTCAATAGTTTCTTTTATTCTAACATAGAATCCTAGCTGATTTGATTTCGATTGCCATCTAGCCCTATGATTGTGTAATTGCGGATCTGGGCACATATGTGTGGTGATCCTGAAGGTTCAAGTGCGCAGTGTGGTGATGGTCTCAGACCATGTATAGCATTGATCAATCACAAACGGATATTAATTTCCCAGAGAAGTCATAACATATGGCCTCACTCATTCTGGGGATAGTTCCCTTCGTTTTCAATTTGAATTAGCATAGATATCCATTGATTTGAATTTGTTCTATGTGAACATGTGATGCTTTTATTTAATGCGGATTGATGAATCAAATATTAATTTTTTAAGATGCAATGAAGATAGATTTAATTTCATTTATTTTTATTTGGTGGACAAAGATATGGTGATTTCTATAGCTTGATCTAAGAAATGCATTGTTTGGTTTCTATTAGCATGACATATTTTGATTTATTATGGTATAGAATGCTTTTGTGTTTGTTCTAGCACAATATTCTTGTTGATGTGCTCTGCCAAAATGCTCTGTGGATTTGGTCTGTCATAATATTAGCTTGTCTCTATTCTTTAGCGATCCCAAGTGTGGTCCAAGGGAGGTTTGTGCTCAAGGATTCAATCTATCTATCTAAGAGCGATTGGTAATGTATTTGATATGGTGAATGTATGTAATGAATAAGTACATGTAGCACTCTGGATCGATCTAGTGCATGTTTTCTACTTGTTGTTGAACTCCTTTAGTGGTAATAAGGGATTAGAATTGATCTATATTTGTCTAATTGCATGCCTCTAGTGATTTCCTAATGTGCATGCCTTATGAAGTTCTTTCATGAAGACTGTATGAAGGTTTGAGCATTGATAAATGTTAAAATGCCCAAGGGATATATTTTTTTGGACTTGTTATTTGCAGCTTTTGTTTTAATGATAATTGTATGTTGCAGTAGTAACTAAAGCAGGTCAAGGGAGCAATAAATTTTGATAGAGAGAGAATTTTAATGTTGTTGCTAACAAAGATGGTTTTCTGCTACTGATAACAAAGTTTGTTATTTTAGCAATTGATAGGGGTATTGTCATTGATATAGAGTCTAGAGTTGTTTATGAAGTTAAACTCTATTGAAATTGTCTTATAGTTATTGAAGCATGTCAAATTGAATGTGTTATTGAAGTGCTGCTAATGGAAGAGATTGGTGATTATGACTTGGTGATAGGTTTGATGATGGAATAACAATTCTTTTATACGGAAGTGATTGTGACAAAAATATTGCTATTGTAATAATAATAATTGTGGTTGTTGAATATTGACGACATTTGTATTGATTTTTAAATTTTATGCTAAAGGGAGTGGATCCAATTTGAAAATGGATGAAAAGGATGTCCATGGTGTTTTGGGGGTTAGTGCCTCCTATTGTTTGGTGCCAACAAACTGATTTGAGGGAGTAGGTGCTTCATGTTGGTGGGTGCCAACGAAACAATGAAGGGAGTGGGTGCTTCCTATTGGTGGGTGCTAGCAAAATAGTGAAGGGAGTGGATGATTCTTGTTGGTGAGTAACATCAAACAAAGAAGGGAGTGGGTGCTTCCTGCTGGAGGGTGCCAAAAAAATTATAAAAAGAAGAATTGAGAAGAGAAGAAAAAACATTGTGGTTTTCTCCCTTTATGAATTTCCACCTTAAAAAAATTATGTGTCTTCTTTGTTGTTGATGTGATATTCCTTATCATTTATGTGCTATTGATCTCATGCATAGTATTGATGTTGATTTATTAAGTATTGATTTCCAAATAATTGAAAAAGTTTAACAAGTAGCTTTATAATGATTCACCCCTCCTCTTAGTATAAACAATATTTCTACATTTTTGTTAGCCAAAAAACATTAGGTGGACACACTTATGATTACGGGATATTCTCTCCTAATCTTGCATCATATAGTCAAAGACTCTCTCCCAAAGGAGAAATTGATTGAAAACATCATGAAAGAATCAAGAAAAGGGTTGAAGATATCCCATCCAAAGCATATTTCCATTTCTTAAGAGACTTCAAAAAATAAGCAAACAAGTATGCTAACAAAAGGTATAAATTGAAGATAGGTGAATTAAAAGGTTAATGGCCAGATCAAGCTTACTATAATTCCCTAATGGTGGATGAAGTCCATTAAAAAAGTCCCTGGTAGCATTATGTGTTGTAAATTTCGTGTTTTTTGGGGCAATTTGTAAGGTATTCACCTACAATACCCCTCCTTTTTTTGATTAGATATATTTTCCTCAAAACAATCATGTGTTCCTATTAGAAAGGAGAAAACAATTGGAAATTTTTGATGAATTAGATTTGTAATGTATTATGTATTTGCTATGAACCACATGTAGAATCATATAATGCAAATACTCTTTTTGGTTATAAAAAAGATAAAACAACAAATTATAGAAAAAGAGGCCCACTATAGTTGGGATATGTAGAGAGATAATTGGAAGGAAAATAAAAATGGTTATCTTGGAACAAATATTGAATGAGAGTTATACATATCCTAGGGGTTTTCAACTAGAGATAGAAAAATACAACTAACACTTGCTGTTTTTGGGATTTTCCTTTATAAATAATAAAATCTTGAAATAATAAGGATAAATTATACAAAATAAGATATGAATTAGAAAAAGGGCAAGTAATTAATTCTAAATTACATCTATGGAAAGAAATATGGTAAATGGAAGTGACTAAGGGACAAGCACCATAGTGAATCTCCTTGAAGGAAAGATAAATGAAGGCATAAACTAAAAATTGCCTTTGGAATACGAATAAGGTGAGGGGCCAATAATATGATTTAAATCATAATATAATACACCACATTGATAATAATTACATGAGAAATTAGGATAACAAGATTTTTATCATGCTTATAAGCTAAAGGTGTTGCTAATAGGTTCTTGCTTAAATAAGACATGATGTTTTCACAACCATCCTCCTACTACTAAAATAACACAAGAAGGGTTAAATGAAGATGTAAATGATAAAATCCTTATTGAAGTTAGGGGATAATTAGTGGAGTAGAAGTGAACACATGTTTCAATGCATCAAATAAGTATTGGGTTTAGTTACCCCATGCAAAGGATGTGTCTTGACATAAGAAATTCAAAATTCCATTTGTGCATGTGGCATAATCAAGAACAAAATAATGTACAAAATTAGTTTTAACTTGGAGGCTCTATAGTTGGCGTAAAGTATAAGTTGGAGACAACTCAAGGGTGGCCTAAAATTTTAGTAGATCAATGATAAAGTCCTACTTCGAGACTATGAATCCAAAAATATATCCAATCATGGCATATAAGACATAGTTTAGAGGGCTCAAGTGGACATTATAATTCCAATATCAAAGGAAAAAAACTCATAAGTCTTCTAAGTGTTGGGATTGTTTCTTCGATCAAGTGATGAGGTCATCAAGGTAAGCCAAGATAATGTGAACCTAGTTATGTGCATTGAAATTGTAGAAAATTTAGAAAGGTAATATTTTTAATGCAAAGTAGAAATTTCACCTCTCTGACTAGAGGTTTCCACATCTTAACCCCGTGAATTTCCAACCTTAGGATGTTATGAAATAGAGTATAAAATAGTAGTAAAAAAAGTACAATATTTAACTTTCTAATAGGAAAATATTTTAGTAAATCCAAGGGGAAAAGACACCAAAAGACTTGGATAAGTTTCGAACCTCTATGGAAACTTATCCCACATAAAATAGACTTGAAAATTCAATTTTACAATAGTTATAAGAATATTAAAATAATAAGTATAGTAGCAACCTCGGATGCGGGTGTCTAGCCAGCTGGTTAAGGTGATGGGACAAGGGTGGGGCAAGGCAGGACGACATCTGCCTACCCTGTACCACATGGTTTATCACCTGACGAAGAATAAACTTTGGCATTTGGGGATCATGGGGTACATTTGTTTCACCTCAGGTAGCTTTGATCCGCCCAGCCTGTCCGCCTATTTCCTTACCGCCTCCACACACTCTGGATTGCGTGATGCCTCAGCTCTCTTCAATGCAGTAGTTATGGTGGGTGCCATTCGAGGCAAGATGAAGTATGATAAATACAAGCTCAGCTATGGGATTGCTTTGGAGTCTATGGTGCTTCGCTATTCTAGTTATGGTCTGTCGCCCTGTGGGTCTGGTTCTGCTCAGGCAATCCTGAGAAGCCGCCTTCGTCTCTTCCTAGGTTTCTTCTGGAGGTCCCCTGCCCTCGTTTGGATGCTCTTATGATCAGCCCAAGCTTTGTGGTGGTGGTTGAACGGTCCTGTTTCCATAATGTTGTTGTGGTCTCCGTGATGCCCCGTCTTCGCCATAGAATGAGGAGCCGCAGGGGTACTCCTCGGCGTGCGCCCTCCAACCCGTCTTCCACTTCGCCATCCCTCTCTAGCGAACTCACAGCCAGCCATTACCCTCGCACTCGTAGTGGGAGAGGGTGGTTCCATCTCCCTAGCCATTATCCTCCAGACTCCACGTCGTCTTCCTCCTTCGACTCTGCGATTTTTACCTTCAATTGCACTCTGAATCATCCAAGGATTACTGCTCACATCTCAGTGTTATTTCATGAAGAAGCCCAGGCGGTGGGTGAGTCCAGCTCCCAACAAGAGGGCCCTACCTCTGTCTTTACGCAAAATCCTTTTCCTTTGTAGGTTCCGGAGATCCCAATTCACAATGCCTTGGACGTGGTGATGGATATGGCAGCTCCTGGTCCTTCTGAAACTATTGCTGCTCGCGCAAGGGATGAAACTGAAGCTGCTCGTGCTAGGGAACTTCCTGAATTTGGTTGGTGCAGAATTGTGGAAGAGCCCCCATATGTGTATTTCTTTCTCTGTTGCTTCTGTCACTTGTAATGCGGCCCATAATAGCGGGCAATTTTTGGTCATGCTGATAAATGGGTTCATAGTTGCAAGATATGGTTCAATTTGCATGTTTCTTTGAATTTTTGCAAGCACAGTAAGAAGGTCAATACTTATTCCCCTGCGTGGGATTTGAATACTAGTTCTCGACTAAGTTCTCTGTCATGGACAGTGTCTCTGATTTTACAGGGCAGTTGTTTTTTACTACGGTCTAGACGTAATTTTACCCCTTTAATGTTAATAGAGTAATTTTATTTAGAAAAAAAAGTATAGTAGCAAGAAAACAACCCTTAGTGAAGGACAATGTCAAATCAGTTAACAAATTTCCCTTTGACTTATTCCAAATTATCAAGACATATATATCTATAAATAGTTGTGCATGAAGAACATAATGGATGAAAATCAAATTTAAATTGCACAAATTTTCAAACAACTGAAAACTTCACAAATATTTTGAAGATGGGGTACATGGTATGATGGCCTTATCTCAAGGCTAGTAAAAGTCCACTAGCTCTATAAAATTGATTTGAAAATTGTTGTTGGTATTCCACTAGAATAATCATCAAGATAGATTATGTATTATGCTGAAATATTTTATTATGCAAGTTTATTCCCTTACATATCATATTTATTTGCACTATTTTATTTCTCAAATTTATGGAAATAACTAAAATATGAAAATGAAAGAACGAGAAAATGTACACACCATCCCACACAAAGTAACATAATTTATATCATGGGAAACTTGATATGGGAGAAGACCCAACTAGAAGGTGAAGCCTATGCTTTGCTCTCTAAATTTCTTTAGTTATGAAAATGCAAATTCAAAGAAAGGGGCACTAACTATGAAATTGTATTTAACATTATGGCTTGAATGGATTATACATAGTCTTATTATTTCTTTTTTTATGCTCTCAAATCCCACACCCATATGCCTTGTTCAACAATGGAACAAGTACAATGTTGAAGAATAGAAACCCCCTCTCTTCATAGTGGTCAACATTTAACATACCTTGGAAACTATTTGGAATTAGGGTTTTTGAATGCTTTAACCCTTAATTAGTGATAAGGTTTGGACCTTTAGAATTTTATTGAGATTCCACATGTGGCTAGCCCTACACTTATGAGTAATGGAGGTTTTCATGGCATCCACTCAATTGCGGGGTGGTCAACAAGCTAGGTCAACTTGTGGGAGCCATAATTTCTACATATGAACTCTAATTGGGGTGATTTTTGCACCATTGGAAAGATATTGGTGTGTAGAACAATGTCAAAGGGTTGTGAGCTATGTTCACAAAATTATGCCCCAAAAAGTGCCATTTTGATGTCTCAGAATGGCCTTAAAATATTTTATACCCTAATTTTCAAAGTTGTGATCCACCACTAAAATGGGATTTACAAGCCATTTTCTCCATATTTTTACCATGGAAGTCCCAAATAATGATCCATTGTGAATATTATCTCCCAAAAAGCTTTTGTTGAATGAGGTGAGAAAATGTTTCCTCTACCTTCTCCGTAGAGTACCACCTTACCTTACTTGGAATTCTTCCTTTCAACCCTATCTATCAGAGCTCATGCTACCCTTATTTGGTAGTTATGGACTTGTCTCAAAAAATAGTATATTTTTTGAGTTCTACTTGAGATTATAGTTCTAATTCCTCTATGATAGTTAGGAATCACCCAGATTCCTAAACCAACATGGAAGTTCATAAAGTTTCAAATTCTCCATGTTCATGGCTATGTAAATGCACATATATAGGGTTATAATAAGTTTGTAGGCATTACCACCCACCTTCTCCAATACATGAAAGGGACAAGACCACAAAGGCTTGTATTTTTTCCAAGACCACAAAGGTTTGTATTCTTTCCAATACCCTATAGTCTTTATTTATTTAATTAATATCATGTATCCCACTTTGAACGATTTCTCAGGTCTATGTTGGTCATGGTAGGTCTTCTAACTTTTTGGTAATTTCTTCAATATGTCCTATACTTTCAAATGGATTTACCTGGTCTTTTCAAAAAAATTATCCACTATCAATGCTTCTCCAATGATAAATTACCTCATTCCTCCTTGTTTTTCGTAGACAACATCTGAGGCTAAAGGTGAAGCAAGTTATTAAAGGGGATTTTTTTGTAGAAGTATGGAATGCTCTATTATAAGAGTGTTGAATATATATTAGATTTTTTATCCTAGGTATTTCGATGCTTATGATTATATCCCCTCAAAATCCAAACCAAATTCCTATTGTTTGTTTATGTTTCCTCATCTATTTGTGGATGGAATGTTCTAGATCTCTTCAATTTGGTGTGCATATTCTCCGAAAGTGTAGTCCAAAAGGAATTGACTAATCCAATATCCTTGTCTTAGGTGACACTCCTTGGTATCCCAAAGTGCACCCAAAATTATTCAAAGAACATGTTTGCTACTTCTTATCCTTTAATGTTCTTTTTACAAGGCATAATAATGCACATCTGCAAGAACCTATTAACTACCACAAACAAATAGCCACGAGTCTTCATGGTTGTTGGAAAACCACTCACAAAATCCATGGAAATACTTTCCCAAGGTCAAGTGGATATATGTAATGGATTTTATTAAACTTTCTTTCTATTATTGGGCTTATTGGTATAGAAAAGTATACATCCTATAATATATTGAGCTACATATTCTTCCATTATAGGCCACTGCACATACCTTTAAGTTTGCATCTATGTTCCCAACACCAAAATGTATTGCAATGTTGGAGATGCGAGCCTATTTAATAAGTTTCAATCTTTTACCTTCAGAAAAACAAAGCTTATCTAGCTTGTACATCAACCCATTCTGGAGATAATAGTCACCTTTACTGTCACTTTATTCTAAGTGAATTTATCCATTTAGCTCTTGAAACACATCTTTGAAGTCATCATCTTTTATGTATGATTCTTTGTAACTTACATGGGTAAAAGGCTCCATACTCATAAGAATTCCAAAATCTATAATGTTGGATGTGGGTGGCCTTGAAAGCATGTATACCAACTTATAATGTTGGCCTTCTTAATTTGATGGCTAGATGGAACTGTCACAAAATCCCCATCCACTTATAAATTTTACTTTGCCCAAACTTACTCAGGGCTAGCAAATATTGCAGTGGCTAGTAATCAGTGTGGATAATGAATTAATTTTTCATAAGATAGTGGTTCCACTTCTTAATAGCTTTAAATAAGGCATGAATTTCCTTATCACAGGTAAGGTTGTTCAAGACACCCATGTGAAATATTTCAAAATGATAACATATGGGATTACCTTTCCACATCAAGACTACCCCCATAACATATCCACTCACATACATATCCACTTTGAAAATATTCTATAGCTAAGAAAATGCAAGGACTAGTGCTTCATTAATATTTTGTTTCAACTCATAAAAATATTTATACTAGTTATTTTCCCATTGGAAACCATTACAATTGGTTGTTATGGCATTGAGTGGTGCAAATAATTCTAAAAGGATGCTATGGAATTTTGTAAGTATTGTGCTACTCGAAAAATCTCACAACTTTAGTGAGATTACTATGAACTGACCAGTTGATGATGACCTCCATCTTTTACGAGATGTATCTTGAGTTACTCTCCACCAATCACATACCTTAAATACACCAATGACTATTGACCAAACTCAAATTTCTTAAGGTTAACTAACAACTAACACTTGAGTCTTTGGTACTTATATAATATGTGATTTGTGCTCATCCTAGGTTGATATATAAACCAATATGTCATCCAAACACACTATTGCAAACAAATCTAAATAGGAACATAATACATAATTTATTAATTGCACAAATATAGCTAGTGCATTACATAAACCAAAAGTCATCAACAACCATTCATACAACCATTTGCTTGTCTTGAAGGTATTCTTCCAAGTGTCTTCTTCTTTACCATATACCTGATGGTATCCTCATTTGATATCCAACTTGGTAAGGTATTTTTCTTGCTACAACTATTCTAATAAATTATCAATCCTAGGCAAATGGTACTAATAATTATTGAGTGTAATATTTGTTCAAATATTTATAGTTAATACACATTCACCAAGTCAATTTGTTTTTGGGTACTATGATAATAGGTGACCCACATGATGAGGTGCTTGGTCAAATCACTCCCTACTCCACAAATTGCTACAACTAATTCTTCACTTTGTCTACTTCTAGAATAGATTGTCTATACAATCTGGTATTTGGTTATGGGGAGTTAGGAAACAATTATATCTCACGCTCCACTTGCCTTTTAGGTGGAATCCCTTTAGGATCCTAGAATAATCCTCTGTAAACCCACAATAACTCCTCTAGTTGTTGTTTTTATTCTTTGGTACATCCCTCTAGGGATGCCTTTACTTTTACCAATTCCTCCCTTAGTTGATTCTATCTTAAGAATATAACTACATAATTCTTATTAGAACTTATCAACTCTTTGGTTTGGTTATCACTTACTAGAGAGATCTTCGATTTCCTCCTATATGCATTGATTATGTAAGACCTCCCATTCGTGATTAGGAAATTCTAGTTTTGTCTCCAAAAACATTGCATCTCTCATATACATGTATCGATTCCAAACACTACACAACACATGTAAAGGAGTACTACATCTAACTCCACTTCATTAATAAAATATACACTTATAAGAAACTTGATCTTACCCTATTTAGTGAATTTTATCTCTACATCCTTATTCACTAATCCCAATGGATACTAAGCTCAGATGATCATGAACCTCAATCTCAAGGTTTCTGACTAAATCATCCTCTATGAAATTGGCTTGTGAGATATAAATATATATAGTATCTTCCATGGCCTTTTTAACCTAGACCTTAATCTAGAAAATATTTTTCATCTCCTTCTGTTTCTTTTGATGAAGGCTACTCATGTTCACCTCCTTTTGCATTAAAGTGTAGATAATATTCTCATCCACATCTAAGCTACTCCCTACCTAATTTCTAGAATCCATGCCTAGTAGGTTCTTCTTCTCATAATACTTCCTATGGTTCTTTATATTCAACTTTGGATGTAGCTTCCAACACATATATTTGGTGTGAACATTGAAATTGTAATGGTTGGAGTGATTGTTTGGATCCTACATTGATATGTAGTGGTTTGAATATTCTTATCTTTTCCTTTCTACTTCTTCTTCCCTTATTTGTGTTATCACATGCAAAATTTCTTTGAAATCAACTCTCCTAAGTTTGACATTTCAGTCTGACATCCTAAAAAGACATTGATTTTCTAATTTTAAACAAGTGTTTTCACTTAATTTTACAGTGCTCATTATAACAAGATAAGTAAAAGGCACTATCAAATCAAAGGGAAATGTATGGTGACTTCAATACCAACAAAGGCACTGCAAATCCAAAATACAACAATTAACACATACCATTTCAAAAAGGGGAGAGCACGAATACAAGGTGCCATGGAGGATGCTAAATATAGAATCTAGAACACTTGATCTTGTGTTGACAAAGCAACTTCCCAGATGTCAAGCATAATAAAACAAGTCTTCACATGAAATGCTACAGGAATTTTCAATGAGAATTGTATTTAGGGTTTTGGATGGATCCCATTGAAAAATTGTCTATCATTTTACAATTCCACAACCAGAGAAAAGGTGTGCCAAGCATTATTAAATGTCAACACATCATCGTGAATGCATAAAGACACCAATTTCAATGCGAAAAGGGAAGAGCCAAGATAGTTAGCATGAATTAGATTGACAACCATCAGAAATTATGGATTTTGAAGAGAAAGAATTTTAATTTTCATTTTAGATTATGTATGGGAAAATTCAACATGCCATGTGTTCAATTCTCAGTGATTACGAAAACGTTTTTGGTTCTTGACAAGTTTTTTGTCATGTTTCCATATCAATTCTTAGGGTTTGATCATCAAATTTTAGCATCTATCATCATGAGCTGCTAGAGGCAAAATTTCCAAAACGAGCACATAGATGCCAAGCTTCCATGCTACAAAGTTTAAATGTTGACAAAAATGTGTCAATGGCCATGGTCATTGAGTGTTGGGTGTTGGAGCTAAATATCTACATGCAATACCAAGTCATGAAACCATGGTTGAAAAGGGTGCCAAGGAGAGAGTTTACCCCACGCCAAATGTTTCCAGTTTTTTAGGTCATCTACCAATTATCAATAGATGTGAATGGATATATCCCAAACATTGACGGATTAGGAAAAATTAAGCACCAGTTTGTGAGATTCTCGATGTAGATGATTCCATAGTTAAGATTAAAGAGCTCATGGGAGACAAGCACAAAGCATCCACAATGAGGACCCAGGTATTAAATAAGTCAATGAATGCAGTGGATGTAATAGCTCGTCTTTGACAATAGATGACGTACAACTTGCAGGAATAGAGACCGAGGTAGTGGATCAATTATGAAGATAATCTCAACCTTGAATATGATCGTTTATGGTTATCCAAGAAACAATTTCTGAGTTTTTCATCTCTCTCATGTACAAGCTATTTTCTGTTAAGGAGGATGGGCATTGGGATTGATTTTCTATTCTGAATATATTGCAGTCCTCGTGGATTCTTTTGATCGACCGATCATGTTTATGACTCAAATTGTAGACCTATGAAAATAGGCAGTGATTGTGTGTAAATAGTTGTGGTCCACAAAGGATTTTTTTTTATCAAAAATATGCTTCCTTGGTATTGTTCTCTTCATTTATGCACAAATTTCTCGTTGGAGGCAAATGACAAAGTATCTAGAGTTAGAGGAATATGGTCCAAAAATTTTGCAACAAGCCTGGCTTATTTAAACCTAGTAGAGTAAGTGAAGTGATGATTTCTAGGAGGTAAAATCACAAGTGAAATAATTTTTTTTTAAGGCAGAATATCAGATAACAATAATCCTAAATTTAGCAACAGGGTATTTGGCAGCTACAACATTCGGAGCATTAGTTGAGCATATCCAGGCAAAAGTTTAACAGTCATAAGATATATTCAAATATTTTAGCATCAAGAAGATATGGATTATCAGTGATCAGGTGGAAGTCCAAAAAGTTTATTGAAGAGGTAGAAGAGTAAAGCAATTCCAAATTTGTTTCAACAGTTCCATATTTCTCGTGGTTGATTGAATGTTTCTGTTTTATTGATAGAATTTATTAGCTAGAATTTTGCAATAATTTGAAGATGTAATTATCTATATATTTCATCATTTGTAATAGTTTGGGGTTTTGGAATTTGTGTGAATCTCTGTTGGTCCTGTGTATCATACCTTGATATCAATAAATATTTTCCAAGCAAAATTATGTGGGAAAATTGCTCAGAGATTCACGTGATGATGTTCTACAATCTGTGTTTTGAGTAAATGTGTTCCTTTCTCTATATTTAGTTGAATGTAATTTCTTCATATTTGAATGAAAAGTATATGAATATGAAATTCCTTTTTGATGCTCTATTTCATTGTATTCAAATATTGTCACCTCGTCTCCCTAAAGTTACTGCAAAATTCATCGATTGTTAGAAGCTCTCCTTTAATGAATTGTTTTCCTTGATTCAACTACCATATTATGATGACTTGATGTCTAGTGGTACATTTCCAACCACACCTTTGAGAGTTTATCTTTTCACAAACCAATTCTCGGAAACAATTTGAATAATACTTTATCATTTTGACTCCATGCCCAATGGATTTTTTCTATGTCCAACTACTCTATAAAACCCTTACCCTACCAAAGGTCTAGCCACTATGTTGATTACATGACCATTTATTGAAGTGACACTGGATAGCCAAGTCTTAGAGAGAGCCCTCTCTAGATTGGAAGGGATAATTTCCAATCTTCAAGATTGGTTAGATGTTACCTACGATTTTTCCTTTCATAGTTGGGAGAATTACAGAGTGATAACACTTTGGAAACATCTTGGTTATATTTTTATTCCCTATGTTCTTTATGTATTTTTCTTACACATAAGCCTCATCAATGGTATTAGGTTTGAAAATCATCATTTTATTTCACAAGTCACTGTGTAGACACACCAGATACATTAGGAGTACATATAGGTTCTCTGAAAAGATACTCATCATTGTTACCATATTCCCAAATTTGGTTGTGTACTCTTACACACTTTGCCCTTGCTTCTTCCCAAAGTGATGCCAATTGATTCATCCTTCCTCTACATATCCAATAGGGTAGCACTTGGACTTAATGAGGGTTTTAAAATCCTCCCACCTAATTATTGGTGGATTTCCTTCTATCATAAGTACCTCCATGTGGTTTCCCACAAGGTTATTTCATGGCCCTCTAGTTTCAATTAGGAAAATGAAATATTTTCCTCTTCATCTAATCTATGGACATTGAAATGCACTTCTTACCATTGTAACCAATGATTCAACCTAATAGCATTAATCTCACCTTAATAAGGTTTGACATCCACTTTAAATTCCATTTTAAACATAGGATATGAAGGAGTGATGGAAATGGAACTTGATTGATCTTTCTCAAGCTTATTTTCAACTCCTTTTAATCTTCACTATCTCCTATTTTCTCATCTAATTCAACTTCTAAGTTATACCCACCAACCTCCTTGAAAGGTATGAACATTTTTGCTAGAGCTATCATGAGGAGGCTAATGTTGTCAGAGATACTAGTGACTTGTTCCACCATCCTCTCACATCCCTCTTTTGTTACATCCAAATGGTTTTAATAATTGGACTCATTCTCCATGGATATAGTTTTATGACTTCCTTATTGTTGAAAATGAAACAACAAAATCCTAATTTAATTTTTTCCTTGAATTAAATTAGGAATAAAATTGTAATTCCACATCAAAAGACAAATTGTACAAGTTACCTAAGTTAACTTTACTTAGTTGGCTCAGTTAATTCAAGTTAAGGGTCTAATTAAAGTCATGTAGAGTGTCTCCTACATTATAGGAGCCCTGGTTGAGTTTATTTTGAGTTGTACTTTATTAATTCAGTTTAAATGAGTTAAAGTTAGTTAAACTAATTCCAAGTGATGGAGGAACTAGTAGGGGTTAGACAGTAGAGTGTTGCTTCATGTGTTCAACCAGTTAACTGATGGTTCACTCATAAATAACTCATGTATGTTATATTTGAGATTTACCAAGTTGATATTGGATTCCAAGGACAATGTACTATCATTTGTATAATCATCTGAATTTCACAGGGGGTGCATGCAATAATAGGAAGGCCTATGAGGATTGTACAATTCATATTGAGGAACTTCCTTAACTAATAGGTGGATAATTCCCAAGCAAACATCGCATGGAAATATGGACTTTAGCAAGAAGAAAATTTGTTAAGTATTGGCCTAGGCTTGTCTAGGAAGCTATGAGACAGATATAGATAATGCATAGGTTTCTTGGGCTTGAGAAAAGCATTGTAATCTTCTCATATTTTCTGACTAATGCAATATATAGATAACAGGGGTTTTTAATCGTGGTTTTCCCTAGGAAATCATTGTGTAATGTGTTGATTGAATTCTTTCTCTTGTATGCTTCGTGATTTCACAATCATCTAATTTTGTTTGTTTGTTTGTTTGTTTGTTGTTAAGTAGATTAGATTCAAGTCTATTGTTTTAATAAATTACAATTAGCAGTTTGAATCTACAAGGAATTTCTACATGGTAACAGAGTAGAAATCAAATTTGCAGTATCATTCTTTAGACCATTTATTGAAGTGACACTGGATAGCTAAGCCATAGAGAGAGCCCTCTCTAGATTGGAAGGGCTAATTTTCGATCCTCAATATTGGTTAAATGTTACCTACGATTTTTCCTTTCATATTTGGGAAAATTACAGAGTGACAACACTTTGGAAACATCTTGGTGATCTTTTTATTCCTTATGTTCTTTATGTATTTTTCTTGCACATAAGCCTCATTAATGGTATTAGGTTTGAAAATCATCATTTTATTTCACAAGTGACTGTGTAGACACCCTAGATACTTCACGAGTACATATAGGATCTTTGAAAACATACTCATCATGGTCACCATCTTCCAAAATTTGGTTGTGTACTCTTACACACTCTGCCCTTGCTTCTTTCCAAAGTGATGCCAATTGATCCATCATTCCTCTACATATCCAATAGAGTAGCACTTGGACTTATTGAGGGTTTTAAATTACTCCCACCTAATTATTGGTGGACTTCCTTCTATCCTCAATACCTCCATGTAGTTTCCCACAAGGTTAATTTATCGCCCTCTAGTTTCAATTAGGAAAATGAAATATTTTCCTCTTCATCTATACTATGGAAATTGAAATGCACTTCTTACCATTGTAACCAATGATTCAACCTAATAGCATTAATCTCACCTTAATAAGGTTTGATATCCACTTTAAATTCCATTTTAAACATAGGATATGAAGGACTGATGGAAATGGAACTTGATTGATCTTTCTCAAGCTCATTTTCAACTCCTTTTAATCTTCACTATCTCCTATTTTCTCATCTAATTCAACATCTAAGTTATACCCACCAACCACCTTGAAAGGTATGAACATTTTTGCTAGAGCTATCATGAGGCGGCTAATGTTGTCAGAGATACTAGTGATTTGTTCCACCATTCTCTCACATCCCTCTTTTGTTACATCCAAATGGTTTTAATAATTGGACTCATTCTCCATGGATACAGTTTTATGACTTCCTTATTGTTGAAGATGAAACAAGAAAATCCTAATTTAGTTTTGTCCTTGAATTAAATTAGGAATAAAATTGTAACTCCACATCACAAGACAACTTGTACGAGTTACCTAAGTTAATTTTACTTAGTTGGCTCAGTTAATTCAAGTTGAGGGTCTAACTAAAGTCATGTAGAGTGTCTCCTACATTATACGAAGCCTCGTTGAGTTTATTTTGAGTTGTAATTAATAATTTGGTTTAAATGAGTTAAAGTTAGTTAAACTAGTTCCAAGTGATGGAGGAACTAGCAGGGATCAAATAGTGGGGTGTTGCTTCATGTGTTCAACCAGTTACTGATGATTCACTCATAAATAACTCATGCATGTTAGATATGAGATTTACCTAGTTGAGATTGGATTCTAAGGACAATGTACTATCAGTTGTATAATTATCTGAATTTCACAGGTGGTGCATGCAATCATAGGAAGGCCTATGAAGATTGTACAATTCATATTGAGGAATTTCCCTAATTAATAGGGGGATAATTACCAAGGAAACATCGCACGGAAATATGGACTTTGGAAAGAAGAAAATTTGTTAAGTATTGGCCTAGGCTTGTTTAGGAAGCTGTGAGACAGATATAGATAGTGCATAGGTTTCTCGGTCTTGAGAAAAGCATTGTAATATTCTCATATTTTCTAACTAGTGCAATATATAGATAGCACGGGTTTTTAATCGTGGCTTTCCCTGGGAAATCATTGTGTAATGTGTTGATTGAATTCTTTCTCTTCTATGCTTCATGATTTCGCGATCATTTAATTTTTTCCGTTGATGAGTAGAGTAGATTCAAGTCTATTGTTTTAGTAAATTACAATTAGAAGTTTGAATCTACAAGGAATTTCTACATGGTAACGGAGCAAAAATCAAATTTGCAGTATCATTCTTCAGAGCCAACAGGGTGTCGTTCTATGGATTGAGACTTGAATATTCCCTTGAGGGTAGTTTGAACTATATTTCCTGGAAGGACAAGATGGAGGTAGTGTTGGAGGACAATAGGCTGAAGGAATTCATAAAAACTGATATTCCTAAGCCTCGAACAACAGATGCTTAAGATCTAGCAGAGTGGAAGAAATGTGTTCTGAAGGTCAGAAGGATCATACTAGAAGGAGTTCAAGATGATATTGTCTCGAACCTCCATAGGAAGGAGGATCCATATGCAATGTGGAAGGCCTTGACAGACCTATTTCAAAACAACAATTACCACAAGAAGCTGTCACTGAAGGACAAGATTAGGAGAATCAGGATGGAGAAGGGAAAAATATACCAAAGTACTTGACCAAGTTCATCCAATGTCAAGATGAGATTAGAAGTGTTGGTGTTACAGTTTTTCAAGATGATATGGTTAGCCTAGCACTTCTAGGCCTTCCCAAGAGGTGGCACAACTACTAGGACTCGATAAATGAGAGGGAGAAGCTACGAGAGTGGGAGCATTTATGTTTTGAATTGATGCAAAAAGATATTCAACGGAACACCAGAGATGAATCCTCATCTAAGCATGATGATGAGGATAACTGTACCTTGGATTGAAAGGAAGAAAAGGGAAAGGGAAGTCATCCCATTCCAAATCAAATTCTAGTCAGGTAGGCAAGAAGAAGGACTTGTCAAAGATTAAATGTTTCCATTATTATGAGATGGGATGCTATGCCACAAAGTGTCTACACAAGAAGGCTGAAAAGAAGCCCTCAGGAGGAGTGGTAGGTGAAGCTATTGCTTCACAATTCCAGTTGGATTTCACGCTCATTGCTTGCATGGTGACATCAGTGATGGGTAATGTGTGGTGTATGGATAGTGGAGCGTCATTCCTTATGACCGATAACAAATAATTCTTCAGTGACTTAGAATAGAATGGCCTCCATATGACCATCGGAATGAGAGATGATGGAAGGTATATCACGACCGACATCGGTATTATTACTTTTCAGAGGGAGTCAAGTTCTCCTCTCACATTAAAAATGTCATGTATGTTCCGGGTCTGACGAAGAATTTAGTTTCAGTTGCTATGTTGGAGGACCATGGCTACGATGTGATATTTAGAAAAGGAAAGGATTTCCTATTTCACATAGCCTCAGGCCAAGTGAAGCAGATTGGGGTTCAGGTGAAGAACCTATACAAATTGGATGTAGAAGATTGTGATGCTTTGAGCACAAAAGAAGAGAAGGTGTAGAGCCGAGACATCATTGAATTATGGAATAGAAGGTTGGGTCACTTGCACCACAAATATTTGAAGAAAATGCAACAAATTTCTACAGGAATTCCCAAGGGTACACTAGAGTAGAGAGATAAATGAAAAGGGTGTAGAATGGGGAAGTACGTCAAAGCCACCATTCATGATAAGGACAATTGAGCGTAAGTGATCCTTGAAAGAGTTCACTCAGATGTGTGTGGACCATTCTTGAAAACATCCATGTCCAAGCACAAGTATTATGTAATATTTGTAGATTATTTCTCACACAAGTGTTGGATTTTATTCATGTAGAATTAAAGATCAGACATTCTCTAAATTTTTTGAATTTAAAGCAATTGTTGAGAAAGACACTGACAAGAAAACGAAGGCTCTTAGGAGAAATAATGGTGGAGAATATGTGTTGAATGAGGGAATTAATAGTACCCCATAAACCACAACAGAATGGAGTGGTTGAAAGGAAGAACACAAGTATTTTGGGAGATGCATGGGAAATTTTACATGATTAGGGCCTACTTTTGCACTTGTGGGTTGAAGCATGCAATATAGTTGTGTATGTGCAAAACAAGAGTCCTCATCAGACTCTCGGGATGCGTACACCAGAAGAATATTTTTCAGGTAAGAAACCAGATTTGGCACACTTCAGGATCGTTGGTTCATCAGTTTACTGTCATGTTACCTAAAATGCAAGGAAAAATCTAGAGTCAATAGCTGAGTTGGGAATATTTGTGGGGTACACTGATACACCTCACAACTATTGGGTGTACCTTCCATCACATAGGATGAAAATGGCTTGTAGAGATGTGAATTTCAATGAACAGAAGGGCATGAGATGTTCCCTTGAGAGGGAGCTTCAGTTACATGTAGATGAGAAGCTTTTAACTCCAAAAGAAGAACCTTAGGATGATGTGGAGCAACCAAATGTAGAGGAGCAGAGTGTGGAAGCACCCACTCATGCAGATACTTCCAGAAATGGAAGGAAATAAACCAAAGAATATGACAGATTGATGCATTGTGCTAGAGAGAATGTGGGAGCAACCACTTCATAGCATAGGTAAAGGAGGTCACCAGCTCATTACACTGGATACATGGATCTGATGAGTGAGAGTGTAGAGATTGAGCCATCCTTATTCGAGGAAGTAGTGCAACAACCAATATGGGTTTCTTCCATGGTAGAGGATTACAACTCCATTATTAGAAACAATGTTTGGGAAGTGGTCCCAAGACTAGCAGACAAGTGAATGGTGAGTTCCAGAGGGCTTTACAAGGTAAAGAAAGTAGCATATGTGAGTGTGGAGAAACACAAGGCCAAATTTGTGGCCATAGGGTTCTCTCAGGTGAAGGGAATTGATTACAAGGATACCTTTGCTCCAGTAGCAAGGTACTCTTTAATCAGATCTATTCTATCACTTTCAGTGCAGATGTGATGGAAGATACATTAGATGGATGTGAAGATAACATTACTCAATGGAGTGATTGAGGAAGAGGTGTATATTGAGAAACTGAAAGGATTTGAGACCTTCAACATAGATTCACATGTGTGCAGACTCAAGGGAGTACTGTATGGATTGAAACAAACACCCCGTGCTTGGTACACTAGGATTGACAACTATTTCACTAGGTTGGGCTTCACCAAAAGTGAAGCAGATGCGAACCTTTACCATATTGTGGTTGAAGGTAAATTGTTGATTATAGTATTATATGTCAATGATTTAATTTTGATTGGTGATGGGAAGCTGGTAAAATATTGCAAATAGGATCTTGCAAGAGAATTCGAGATGAAGGACTTGGGGCTCATGCATGATTTCCTTAGTATGTAACTATGGCAAGGATATGAGGAACTATTTGTCTCTCAGGGAAAGTGTGCCAACGAGATAATAAAGAAGTTCCACATGGAGAGCAGTAAACCCATGGAGACTACTCTAGCAGGAAATTGGAGGAAAGAAGATACTACTTTAGGTGATGTAGTGGAGGCTACAATTTACAGGTTGATTGTGGGTTAGCTTATGTATTTGGTGAACACATGAATAGACATATGTTTTTTAGATAACGAGCTTAGCCAAGCAATGGGTAATCTGACCAAACTTTATTGGAAGGAAGCTAAACATGTGTTGAGATACCTTAGAGGCACCACTTAGTTTGGTCTTTGGTAAAAAAAGATAGAGGGAGTGAAGCTTCAAGGATTCACAAATGTAGATTGGGCAGGAAGTCCATTTGACAAGAAGAGCACATCAGGGGTGATATTTAGTATTTGGTTAGTAGAAGTTTCTTAGTACAACAGGAAGAAGAGATAAGTTGCACTTAGTTCGGAAAAAGCAAAGTACATGGCTATTAGTCAAGTAGCTTGTGAGGTTATCTGGATAAGGAAGATCCTTGTTGGGTTATTTGGTTAGCAGATGGATCCTACAATGTTTTATTGTGACAATCAGAGTTTTATCAAACTCTCTGAGAATCCAATTTTCATGATCAGTCCAAGCATATCGACATCTAGTATCACCATCTATGAGATTATGTTCAAAGGAGAATCATGTTGTTGGAGTAAATTGCTACAAAGGAACAAGATGTAAACATCTTGAATAAGGCACTTTCAAGAGGAAAATTCAAGTTCCATAGAGGTAGGATTGGGGTATTTGATAATCAATTTCTTGTTGAGAGGGAGTGTTGAAAATGCAACAAGAAAATCCTAATTTAATTTTTTCCATGAATTAAATTAGGAATAAAATTGTAATTCCACATCACAAGACAACTTGTACGAGTTAACTAAGTTAATTTGACCTAGTTGGCTCAGTTAATTGGAGTTGAGGGTCTAACTATAGTCATGTCGAGTGTATCCTACATTATAGGATCACTGGTTGAGTTTATTTTGAGTTGTAATTAATTAATTCAGTTTAACTGAGTTAAATTTAGTTAAACTAGTTCCAATAATGGAGGTACTAGTAGGAGGTCAAACAAAGGGGTGCTGCTTCATGTGTTCAACCAGTTAAATGATGATTCAATCATAAATAAATCATTCATGTCAGATCTAAGAGTTAC
The DNA here is from genome assembly GCA_000404065.3 of Pinus taeda. Lineage (NCBI taxonomy): Eukaryota > Viridiplantae > Streptophyta > Pinopsida > Pinales > Pinaceae > Pinus > Pinus taeda. The sequence continues at coordinate 131,326 of APFE030297458.1, forward strand.
CCAGTTGAGATTGGAGTTCAGGGACAATGTACTATCAATTGTATAATCATCCAAATTGTATAGGTGGTGCATGTAGTCAGAGGAAGGTCTATGAGGATTGCACAATTTATATTGAGAAATTTCCCTAATTAATAGCTGGCTAATTTCGAAGGAAACAAGGCAAGGAAATAGGCACCTGGGCAAGCATAAAATTAGTTAAGTACTGGCCTAGGTTTGTTTAGGAAGTTGTGATATAGATATAGATAGTGCAAAGGTTGCTCAGGCTTGAGTAAAGCATTGTAATATTCTCATATTTTCTGACTAATGCAATATATAGATAGCAGGGGTTTTTAGCTATGGCTTTCCCTAGGAAATCATTGTGTAATTTTTTGATTGAATTATTTCTCTTGTATGATTTGTGATTTCGTGATCATTTAATTGTTTCTGCTGATGAGTAGAGTAGATTCAAATCTATTGTTTTAGTAAATTACAATTAGTTATTTGAATCTACAAGGAATTTCTACACTTATGAAGTCAATTCTAGGATCATGCAACTTTTCTTACATACCCCAAAGAAAAATAATACTGTGGTGCCTATATGATCTATATACTACCATGGATATTCCACTGGAATAGTTTGACATGATGATTCTTGTACTATGATAAATTCTTTTACTAGGTAGGTTTATTTCCTTAGATCTTAAATTTATTAACTTTAGCTTATTACTTAAATGTATGAAAATTACAGAAATACTAAAATGAAAAAAAAAATATGCAAATGAACACACCATCCACACAAGTAAACACAATATGCATCTTGGGAAGCCCGATATATAAAATAACCCATCTAGAAGGTGTGGCATGTGCTCTACTCTCTTTTCTTCAATTATAAATACAAATAAAGGAGCTCTCACTATGGAGTTGTCTTTAACATTGTAACCTAAATCACTACTACAAAATATTATTAATTTTCTATTATGCTCTCAAACCCAACTCCTATATGTATTGGTCAACTATGGAGCAAGTATAATTATAAAGAATGGAACCCTCATCTCTTCCTAGTGGCCCTGTTTTTAACATATCCTAATAGCCATCTAAGGTTAGTGTTTTTTTCATCCCTTAATCCTCAATTAGCAGAGGTTTGGACCTTCTAGAATAGTCTTAAAATTCCACATGTGCCTAGTTGCATATATGCGTGTAATGGAGGTTGATGTGGCATCCACTCAATACCATTGTGGTTAACAAGGTAGGTCAACATGCAGCAGAGATGACTTATGTGTACGGAATTTTATTGAGGCGATTTTCACATCATTGGAAAGGTATCAGTGTGTAGAATGGTAATAAGAGGATACAAATTATGCTCACAAATTTTTTAACCCAAAAAAAGTTGTTTAATGCCTCAAAATGGCATGGAAGGTTCTAGACCCTAATTTTCCAAATTGGGACCTACAATTAAAATGGACCCTACAAGAAATGTTCTCCCATTTTCCCACTAAATCACTAGGATAGATGAAAAATTATTTAACAATACATTCCATATCAAAAACCCTATTTAGGGAAAATAAGAAAACCTTAGCTCCACCAAGGAGCAATAACATACAATAATCACTCCAACAGATCCTCCAAGAAAATATTGTCTTCTCTTCTTCTTCTTATCCATCAATAATACCCAAGGGTTCTATAACAAAACCATAATCTCAAACCTATAAGGTATATACCCTAATTTTATAATTCTAATATGCTCCAAGATACTCCAATAAGATGAATAAACCCTCATGACTCCAACACACACATACACACACATACACATACATACACACATAATTAATGCACACTCTTCTATGTCTCCTCTCTAATTATATAAGAGGTAAGTGAGGCCGACAATATAATGTGGGCCGAAGCTAGTTAAAGTAGACTATAATGAGCACTTGTACGCCAAATAAAGTGAGGTGCTCCACTCTAAAGAACACATGTCATGCTCCAAGGTGATGTTGTACACAACAACTCTGAGATGATGTAGCTAGACGAGGTATGTTGACATCATTCCATCACAATCCTCCATGAACTCCATTGACCCTCCTAAGCAATGTAGTTCACTAGGTTAGCATCCATTATACAATTGTGAGCCTCCAAACAAGAGTCTAACTTTTCACATGCTATATAGGGCCTAATACCACCTTCTAGGATGCACAAAATCCCTCCACCAGAGTAAGACATTCTCCAAGCAAGTTACCTCTCCATGTGCCCATAATGAAGGGTATGCACCAAACTATCAAGAGAGCTCTAGTGACTGAGAGAAGGATACAATGAAAACACCTATTTGAAGTTATTAAATCACTAATAAATATATCTCTACCATGAAAATCCATTGTGGACCATCTCCCATGTGTTAATCCATCTTAGACCATCTAGGGGTTGAATATACACCATGTACCCCAAATCTCATGAAGCACCCCAACACATGGTGTAAACACTTTCCAAATAAACTCAAAAGATAACTAGAACATGGCTTTAACAATATTTAGTCCAAATGATATAATTCAATAAGAAAAGGTCCCTCAAGGGGTAGTGTAGGTAGTTTTATTGATCCCATGGATGAATCCATATTTGAATCTTGAAAAACCCTATGAAGGAAAGAAACTCATTGTACATATAAGAATTGACAATTTGATCAATGAAAGGTGCAGGGTAATTTTCTTTGGGACAATATTGGTTAAGATGATGGAAGTAAGTGAAAATGCAAAATGGTGCCTTGTTTTTAGTTAACATACATATGATAACTAGGACCTATATGTTGTTGGATAATTAAACCCAACTTGGTGAGTTTTATCAGTTTCTACCTTGATAATCAAGGATTTCCAAGATGGATAGGTCGTTATTTCTATTGAATATGGGATACATCCAACCATGTGTTGGTATAGTTCCAAACAATGTCAAGATCAAGTCTAAGCATTTTTTAACATGACTACGTAAAAAAATCATGAAATTCTTGGAAAATGGCTTTCTAAACAACAATGTCTTTGAGTGAATAGGAGGATCCAAGAAATATGTTTTCAATTACACCTAGTGTAACAAAATATCAATCTTGGTGGTAGGAAAAATGTTATTCATGTTTACTCCCTCAAAGGAATTCAGAGCGAGAATAGGTTCTTGAACCAATCTAGATGTCTAAATGCAATAAAATATTTGGCTTCGATTGTATACTAATCAAAAAGGTTTTTTAGTATAAACACATCTTGAGGTAGGGAATAAGAATGATGATGTGATTTGTCCCATGGATAATCATATTCATGGCCTATAAAATATCTTCATCTATGTGAAGAACATGGGCACTAGAACTAGGGTAATCAGATAAAACCATGAGGTTGTTGGAGGGATGGGTGCGTTAGTGTTGTAACCCCTATTAATTCCATGGGCACATAATGTTTGACTCAAATATGAAACATTGACAGAACTTGAAAAAAGACACATGGAACTCACATAATGTTTGACTCAAATATGAAACATTGACAGAACTTGAAAAAAGACACATGGAACTCAAGGGGAGGGTAGTATGAAACCCTATTTTTGTTTATTTTAATTTTTTATATTATGTTTATCTCATTTTCTTACATTTTTTTTCCAATTCAATTGCTTACATCCTATGTAGTTTGATTACTTACATTTCTAGTTAGTTCAATTTTCTTACATTATTGATCATATCTTTTGAGTTATTCAATTTTATTGTATATTGGTATATCCCACATCATGAGTTAAGTTCATACACAAAGTGCTAAATGAAAACTCTAATTGAATTGTTATTAAGCAAATGAGGAGCTTAAATTTCTTTACAAGTGGAAAACAACCTCAAAAAATAAAGAGTATAAAAGCTCTCCAAATCCTATGAACTAGGATGTAAGCACAATACAAAGGACAACTTAAGAGAAAATATCTTAGCTATCCCTTAAGACTAAGAAACCAAAATGATTCATAACTCTCACTCTGATATTAGTTTCCGATTACAAATAGAAATGAGAAATACACGAGAAAAAGTTAAAACTATATAAGCTCATACTATGTACTAACCATTTATTCCCTATCAATAAATGTTATTACTTTTCCAAATTCAAGTAATGAATTTATAGACCACTAATAAGTTTGTATTTTTCCTCATTCCTTCATTTGATTAGAGTAATGATATTAAACACTTTCTCGCTTCAAGAAATTTCTTAAGGATATGGGGCAAGACTCGTTTATCTAAGATAGGGTTGAATAAACTTTGTTGATTTGTTTCATAAATGGTTAAGTACTTCATTTCCACATGATGGATTAGGAATCTAGGGATCTTTGACATATTCATTATCAATGTATTGATATTTGTGGTTTTCATACATAGTGCACATCACCTCTAATGTGTGTATGCTTGCTAGTTGATAATGAAAGTGAGGAATGGGTTGAATACTTTATTATTGTAATTTTGTAGCTTACTACGTTTTGGTGCCATAGTAGAGGGGTTGTTAAAAAGTCACATTTTTTGGTGTAATTTTATAGCCCAATACTTTTTGGTTTTGTTTTTGAGGAGGTTGCTAAACAATCATTCCAAAGATAAAAAAAAATATCATACTAGATTGTAGAAACATTGCCAATTCAAAGTTCAACATTTTCCTTGATATCTCTTTTATGCATTATCTTTTAATTCCCTTTTATACATCCCATTAAAATGCATGCATAATCATATATATAAGATAATTCTACTAGAAACTTTTATTTCTTGTTTATATTAAGTAGTCAATGTTTGAAAATTTTGCAATAGAACAATAAAATAAAATAATAATAATAAAAATTGAAGAAAACATATAGAAAATATTGAAACATATTTTCTAAATATAGAAAAGATACAACAGGACATTGAGCAATTTTCTAGATATTTTGAGGGAAGAAAAATAAGAATATTTGTTGTAGAAGTATCCATATATTTTCTTCACTCTTATATAATAGTTGAGCCTAAAGAAGAATCCCAATATTTGAACATAATGGTAGAATAAATAGGATATTAGTCTATTGTTTTTCAATTTCCTATTTAGGAAATGGAAGAGGAGACAGGGATGAAAACATTGATCCTTTTCTTATCCCTCACTTACATGGGCTGACCACCAAGGATCCTAACACATTTCTATTTTAATTTAAATCATTTTGTAGAACTTATAACTACAAGCCAAATGCCAATTGGGGTTATCCTGGGTGGTTGTGTAGAACTATTATTATCCTCCCCACCCAAGTTCAAATCCCTAATAGTGACATGATGAACTTTGATGCCTTGATTATTATTGTTGTAATGGCTTTAAGCCTGAGAAAATAACTCTTAAGTGGGTATAATAGTGGGTTGGCTTAGTACCAACAACCTCATGCTTGCCTTTGGATTGAGAGGGAGGTCGATTTATTGCCTTGGGAAAAAAACTACAAGAAAAATACTTAAAAGCTATGAACCTTTCCACCCAATCTAAATGAGGAAGCATTAATATGGTTCATGAGATTTGATCAAAATGAAATTAATTCTTTCGAACAAATGAAACAAGTTTTCACTAAGAAATATAAATACTATAATAACGCTTAATAAAATAGGGACGGGGTTTTCAAAATGACTCAGGGAGAAGATAAATTACTAGAATATTATGGGGAAATATTTCAATTTAGTTACAAGAGGCTTGCCTATTGTATATTGGATATAAAATCCCTTGAGTTGGCCATCCTTGAAGGTGCTAGAGTGGAATGTATGGAGACATTCATATTACTTGAAAATGACGATATTTTATAACTTTCTGGTGATGAGATAAAGGAGGGGTTTTCAGTAACTAGTCAAGAGCCACCAACAAGAAAATTAGGGGTTGTAGAGGGACTATTGTGTAGTTGTTGATAGTAGAAATAGTTGATCTGACAATATCTAAAATTAGAAACTTACTTGAAGACACGAAGATTGGTATTATGCATTCTTTAGCTATGAAACATGATACCATGCAAATCAAAAGGAAATAAGAAGAATTTCGAAAACATCTAGCTATTTTATCCCCCAGATGTTCAAAAAATCACGCTAGATGAATGTACACTAAACAATGTGAAAGTTTATGGGATTTATGAATATAACCATAAAAAAATTAATGTCCATATCTACTTTGTATAAAAGGAGTTGAAGAGAACACGGAGAAACTACATTTCATCAAACAAAAGATGAAAGGTACACCAAGATAATTTCAACAAGGTATGCCTTATGCACATCCTCAATATTTTTACTACAATTAACTACTAATATGTATGATCCTCCTTTAAATTAGTATCCCTCTAACCGACATAACCAACTAATGCAAAACCAAGGCTCGTAACAATTGTAATATACACCTCAATGTTAATCATTCTCATTCCAACTTGAACAAGAATCTCAAAGTCAATAGATTAACTCTCAATAAACTTGGAGGTCTCAGTCACAACAATAATTTTTTTTGTTGCCACCTCCTTCAAAAACCAATGTTCAACAAGAATCCAAGAAGTCACCAATGCATGCACAACCAATTTCTAACCTAAATAATAGACAATTCCAACTAGTCCAAAATAACGAGATGAAAAATTATCCAATGTAGACTTTAACGAGATTAAGGATTCTCTCAGCATAGGTAGTAGTATATCCTTTACCTCCTATAATTACCGCTATTAGAAAAGATGCCAACTAAAAGAACAACAACTTGGGAATAAAACCACCAAGCTTCTTTATCAAACACCCAAAAGAATTACTCATCTAATTTAGAGAGGATTGAATAGAAGAAAGCACTCACCTAATCTAGAGCTAATATCATAGGAGAAAAAAATAAATTGTGTGTCGAAATTCCACTTCTTAAAGAAATCAAAGACATGCCCATTTATAACAAAATAGCAAGGATTTATGTATCAAAATACTTGGAAGAAAGAAGGTCCTCCCACTATTAACGTTGTAGGGAAATTTTCTAGCCTCATGTTAGGTAAGGTCTTCACTCCTATGTACATTAATATAAACATACCTATGGTAGATGTATACATATCTAATCACCTAATTCAAAATTCCTTAATATATTTGGGAGTTTCAATAAATGTAATGACCAATAATATCATGCTTAAATTAAATCTAATTGAATTTTTGAGATATACCCCACTGTCCTTAAGTTAGTAGTTAGGTATCCTATTAGTCGTCAAAGATTGTTAAATATGTCAATACCTCAATTGTTTCCTAGGAATATCAAGTAGACTTCATAATACTACAAATCAAAGCTAAAGTTGGTGGATGCCTTATAACCCTTGGAAAATCATGGCTAGCTATTGTTGATTCCTATAATGGTTGCAAAATGTGGGACATGACCATATGTCATGGAAAACCATAGAAGAAGCTAACTTTTTATCTCATAGCTAAAACCTTGATAGAGAGTGGAATCACATTATGCATAAGGTAAGGGGATTATCAAAATGTTTATGAAGCCACAATTTATCCCATCCCAAACAATTAATAATGCTTTAAAATTATAAAATTTTTAATGAAGACACACTTATTTCAAACTCCATGCAAAATTTTTATCCTCAAATTGTTCAAATTCAGGAATACCCTAAAAATGAATGTGATGAATAACACCTAGCTACATCAACAACTAATCACACATACATAACGGATTTATGGATCATTAGAACTGAACAATTATTGACCAAAATAGTAGAGAAATTTCCTAAAAACACATTGGAAATTGGAGTTTAGTCAAATTCTAATCAAATTAGTCAACCATTATAAATTTTAATAGTTCATAGTACTATCTTTGCTTGGTACTATTAATACATGAAAGGTTCTATAAGCATCACAGCTATATAAAATATGATTTCTTATCAATTAGAATACCTCAAATTAGAATGAATATTGTGCTTAAAAACATGGTCAAAGTTGAATTACGTATATTGCTAGGTGTATATTTTTTAGATCTTATAAGTCCCTGCCTCTGGCATAGCAGGGACTATAGCATTCGCACCAGCGTTGACTCCTTATTAATTTGAGTTGACCAGAGCATTTAATTTATGTTTTTCGTTTTTATCCAAAGTTTTATTTTAGAGCTTTGATTTTTTCTTGCTTTTATCCAAAGTTTTATATTGGAGGTCTTATTGCCGGGTTGTTGAATTTCCAGATCCAAAAAAAAGTTTTAACCAAAGTTTGGATGGCTCGTTTAGCTTTTTGAATTTTAGGCAAAGTTTTGGATGGCTCGTTTCCACCCACCGCATAAAATGTTATGTAAACAGTTTCAAAAAATACTTGAACATTTATAGTAATTCGTCTGTTGCTTACACTTGCCACACTCCACACAACTTGCTTACACCTGCCACACATGCTCATCCATCTTAAACTCGCCATAGGTTTACATTCAGAGATAAATATACATTTGGAGCTAGTCATTCTTCTCTAAAAAGATCAATGAAATTTTTAGTTGCAGATATGACTCATTTCATTTTCAATTTGTGTTGAGAGACTCTGATGGCAAGTTGCAGGTAGTAAGATTTCTCACATAGCAGGTTGCAGGTAGTAAGGATGTCTCACATTCCAAGCAAAGAAACCATTTGTAGGAGTCACCTCAATTAAAGGTACACATCAGGTCCAAGCAAAGAAACCATTTGCAGTAGTCACCTCAATTAAAGGTACACATCTCTGCATGCTTGTTTCTGAACTCATAAGCTTCATCATCCCGGTACCATATGCGTTTATTTATCTAGTTTATCTTGATCATCTCACCTACAAAATAGAACAATGATTTTAATTCCCATTAAATCTCCCTACTACATGCAAGAACAATATAAAATAGACTATAACATCCATTGCCATAGTCATGTGGTTTTATGGAATTGAATAGATTATTGGATTTATTTTTCTCCTAAAAAAATATACTTGTATAGGTAATATTATTTTTCTCTTTTGAAATTATACTTACACAGGTAATAGAGGTAATGTAATAGTTTACTTACACAGTGTTTTTCCTTTGGCCAAGATAAGAGCTTCGAAGATTTGTTCCATCTGAAAGAGGGAGCGAGCTAGGCTGCCCAAACCTTGATAATATTTATAATATAGAGGCCTTGGTTATATTTATAATATAGAGGCCCTTGTTAGATAGAAGCATCTAAGGAATTGTATTGCAGACAAGACAAAAAAAGACAAACCAAAAAGGTAAACTAAAAGCTTGCAAATTCACAGAAAAAACTATAGTCACATACAAAGAACAATTCAAACGATAGTTAGATGTAAGCAATGAGCTCATTTGATGGCGAACATGTTACTAATTCATCGAAGGGAACAACTGTTTATTCAAAAATTCCATTAAATTTATTTCAAACACAATTAAAAAAAAATAGGGAAAAAGAGGAATCTTTACCTTCAAGTTCATGTATGGCAATAGAAACCATAGCACACAAAGAAAAGGAAACTGCAACACATGTTTAGATATCCTTGAATGAAACGTATGGACAGGTAATTTCTGTAGCCAATAGTTGAAAAAGGGAAGTTCGACTCCCTGATACACTAAAGCCTTCGGGGTTACAGTATGAACATAAGAAAAAGAAAAAACGTTGAAATTTGCTATACTTTCAAGGCATCAACATTCATACCTCATTCTATGCCAGAATGATAATGCTGCCAGCATTAAGTGTAATACCTCGAAGCGCAAAGAAAATTGTCAATAGAACATTTGGGTGTGATGCAGAGTAGAGCGACTATCTCGCCTCATCACAAAGAAAACCAAATAACTCAATTCAGCTAGGGAATAGGGATTTGGTTACCTTTGAAAAGCCTTGAAGGATTTCCATTGCTAGCATCCATTAAAGAAAATCTCCCCTCATCCATTTCAAGCAACAACAACATTCAAACCCTGTGGCCCACCAATGCAAAGCTCCTCTCCTCCACTTGAAGCATCTACCCAAATGGTTGAATATGTGTCTTCTTCTATAGACCTTGCAATTATGTATATATTGTTCAGACAAATCAATTATTTTCTCTCCAGAGATATCGACAGCAACGCCCTACGGGAGAGAAAATAAGAGTATGGGCATATTACAACCTTTGTAAATCTGTCTCAGAGCAATGGATTCTAAGCCAAGGGGGCACTTGGGTTGCCCACATATAACCCAAATGTTTATTTATTTGTCATTATTATTATTTTTTATTATTTTGTTAAATAAATAATAAATACAAAGATACATATAAATTTATCTAAATACAATAAATATTAAAATAAGTAGATAAAAAATAGAAAATGCAAAACCAAGCGTTGCATGCATGAGGGCATGTGTCTACGCCACGAGGTAATACGTTGAAGTCTGTATTTGTGTATTCGAGATACTGCTTTGTTCATGAGGTTTCACCCAGATGGCTCCATTTGTACATGCTATAATGTTGACTAGGACAATTAATTGTATTGTACTTGTTTCAAATAAGTAATTTGTACACGCCATAATGTTGACTATGATTAATTGTATTGCAGTGGTTTCAAATACGTAATCTATACATATACATGTGAATTGTATTGTGATAAATTTTATATAAAACAATGATTTATTTATTAAAATAAGTTTTACGATTTTTTTGAGTAAGATAATTTATATAATAAGTTTTTATTTTAAAGCATTTTTCTTAAAAAATTGATGTAATATCTTAAAAGTAAATTTCATGCCTGTGTTAATTTTTCATGTCTAAAAAAATTTGAAGTAATATATTAAAAGTAAATTTCACGCATGTGCTAATTTGTCATGTTTTTTTCAAAATAAAATTCATTGAATGAAGATCTCCTCAGGAAAAACATTTGCGTGCAATAATTCATCGACGCGGTCGACAATAAGGTTGATGTAATTGAATACAGGATATCTGCTAAGTGAGAATTATTTATCTTGTCCAATTATTTACATGGAATTATTTATCTTGTCCAATTTTAGTTATGGTTGTAGTATGTTTGCACATGGAATTATTTATGTTGTTCTCATACATGAGAAAAAATGTATCTTGTGTGAAACCCGATGAAGCTATAAATGTTTTGTAACCGTGCAACTGCTTATTTTCCTTTACATGCCTATCTTTTCAAATACATGCAAGTGAGATGGCTATTTTTCAAATACAAAAAATTTAAAATTATGTAAACAAAAAAAGTTAATCTGTACAAAAGTTAATTACAAGTGAGATGGCTATTTTTTCAAATACAAAAATTTTAAAATATTTTTGTAAAATTATGTAAACCAAAAAAGTTAATTTTTGAGAGATTTTTCAGCGTAAATCACATAAGAATTCATTTGTTTACGCATTTCGAACTAACTATTGTGGTTCATCATCAGGACAAAGTTGAAGAAACAGATCCAGCCTTAGCATGTTAAATAGTGTGAGCAAAGTCTCCAAAGACTACTTGGATA